>JABUQX010124311.1:25000-32500 GCA_015478945.1 Trachelipus rathkii | reverse complement strand
AGTATTAATTATTTTAAGTTGATACCAAATATTCCAGAAAAATTGATTTCCTTATCAGATATCAAGTATATACAGTTGTGGACTTGTGCTGTTTTGTTTAAGTGATCATCAAAAAATTTAAAGGTAATTTCCTAGGATATTTTTACTTAAATGTTCATGAGCTTTTTTTTAAAATAAAGTAAAACGATTCATAAATTGAAAAAATTATTATATAATGATTGCAAATATAAAAAATGCGCATTGCTGTTATAAGCACCATTTTTTGTTTAAATAATCAAAATTAATAATGTTCAATGTACATTTATGCATATTGCCTTCTATTTCATACATTTAAACTTTACATTTAAGTAGGTATTAATAATAAAAACATTCGAATAATTTAATTTACGTATATGTCAAATACGCAACATGTATATTACGCACATTGCTTAATGCTTATTTCCCAGTATCATTTTGAACTGGACCATTTGATTAATTTATTACATATTTATTTTCAGAAAATGTGTACACGAAACCTTAATACTGTATGGCTGTTGGGTTTATTGAGATATGAACCACTGAATGGGCTTCGTCAACTACCTACTATGGGAGAGGTTCTTCAAAGAATAATGTTCTTCACTCGAAAAAATAACATGTCTAAGGCGGCAGCTGCTAATGTAGTAGTCGACGAAGTTATGGCCGTGTGGATTCAGGGATCTATTCCGACATCCCACAAGCCGAAGTGTGTTGAGAGGATCAAAGCTCTTTTGAAAGAGTATGAGAATATCTGTAGAAATCGAAATCGTAAGGGAAAAAGGAAATTTGAGCTGGAAACGGCATTTCAAGACAAGTTAAAGACAATTTCAATATTGCTCATGCAGATGCAATGGATCTAATCAAAGATCCCAAAGATAAAATGTTTTTGGAGGATCAGCTAACTGTGAGAAATATGTACATTGGAGGAAAGGATGTGGAGTTTGCTCGCAGAGAAGCGAGGCGGGAAAAACGTCGATCGTTCGAAGAAATGAGAAAGAAGAGAAGCAGTGAAGAAATGGAATTACTACGAGCAACAGTGACAATAGAAAGTTCTTCTTCGGACTACATGGATGAATGTATATCATCTGTTCCTACATCTCACCAATCAGCTTCGAAGGAAGTCAAAATGATAGTAGAAAGTGGTTCCTATTTGGACTCAAAAATCGAACATAAATCTTCTGTTCCTACACCTCATCAATCAGCTCATAAGGGCAAGCAAGTGTTGCCAAGAATGATTATTGAAGATCCCAATTTTGCTTCAGCTCTAGGCAGGACTGGAACATCAAATCGAAAAGCGATGCACATTGTTGCTCCGGCACTCACTGCAGCAGGAGTGGAATTATCTTCGGTCACCTTTTCCAAATCAAGCCTTCATCGTTCTCGTAAGAAATCCAAGAAGGACCTAGCTGATAAAATCAAAACTGAGTTCAATCCCGATACGCCCCTTGTTGTCCACTTCGATGGAAAACTTCTCCCGAATTCAAAAAGAAATGAATGAGAGCGATTAGCAGTGCTGGTAACGGGAAAAATTATTGAGAAATTGTTGGAAATCCCAAAAATAACTACTGCCGCAGGAGAATAGATTGCTGGAGCTGTCCTTAAAGGGATCAACGATTGGTCGCAAGTTAAACCATGGATTGCTGGCCTCTGCTTCGATATCACAGTGGCTAATACTGGTGTTCATATTGGTGCTTGTTCGATTATCCAGGACAAATTTGACCGGCACCTTCTTTTCCTTGCTTGCAGACACCATATCATGGAATTGGTAATTACTTCAGCATTTGACCTGTTTTTCAAATCTTTTGGCCCAAATATTCCATTGTTCTCTCGTTTCAAAAATCAGTGGCAGTTTATCGACCAGACAAAAGCTGTTTCGTTCAACGATGATGACGAGAGCGATGACCTTTCAAAATGGGTGACGACGAAAAAAGATCAAAATGTTCACTTCATTGAAAAACAACTTAGTCATCCAAGAGGGGATTATCGTGAGTTTCCGAACCTCGCTTTAGTTTGTCTCAAAGGTCATGCTAAAGGAGATTTTAAATACAGTCGTCCTGGAGCATGCCACCGGGCCAGATGGATGGCCAAATGTATTTACTGTCTTAAGATTTACCTCTTTTGAAATCAATTTCAATTGACAACTTATGAGATCCAATCATTACGTAGGATAAATATCTTTGCCACCATAATCTATCTAAAGAAGTGGTTTGAAGCTCCATTGACAGTGGACGTGCCCGTTAATGATTTTGAACTATTTGAAGACCTAGAAAAATTCAAGGCTGTAGATCCGGATGTAGGCACCACCGGATTGACAAAGTTCCGGGGTCATCTCTTGTACTTGTGTGAGGATTTGGCTGGACTCGCTATGTTCTCATCCAAAACCACCGACACCGAGAAGAATGATATGCTACAGAATCTTCACAACAAAGCTGAATGTCAAAAAGAACTACGTCGGTTAGAAGGGAAGAGTGTCTCGACTTTGAAACGGTCTTATTTGAGCAACTTGGTCACAAAAAGGACTCAAAATCTTTTTCAATGCATGCAGTTACCACTTCCAAAAACATTAAAAGATCTTGAAGGATGTGTACCATCATTGAAGTCTGTGAATGATGCTGCAGAAATTGCAGTGAAACTGGCAGCTGATTTCAACGAAGGGCTGACTAGAAGCGATGAGGAACGAAATCTCTTGTACCAAGTCGTCGAATACCACCGTCAGCATTTTCCATCATCAGATAAAAAAAAAATTGTCTTCCCAAATAAAATATATAGATTTATAAAACATTTCCTTTTCATGTAATACTTTCTTACTTTATATAAGCTTGTAGTTGCCACAAAACTCCTTTAAATAATGGGAGACCCAATAGGACAGGTGGATGCTCTAGCCATAAAGCGAGGCAAGTCCAAACTTACATTTTATAGCTTACATAAAAATGTAACCAAAATATTGAAAATTGGACAAGAACAACTTCAACATTCTGACTGAAAATCCTCATTTTTTCATATAAGTTTGAATTAAGAGGGGTCGATATGGGGCCCCTATAAGGTAGGTAGGTGGGTCCTCGTGATATAAAGCAAGGCAATCGTCAACAGCTATTTCATAACTATTTCTATTTTTAAATAATGTTAATAAACAAGGGGCATAAACAAATTGAACAATTATAACCAAAAATTCATTTTTCATAAAATGTTCGAATTAAGGGGGGTTATGAGGGACCCTTTTCCTTATACTAGGTTAATCAAATTTGGTGAGTTTTCCTTTAAAATGGAATCGATTTAGGGGCAGTGATTTGGATTATATGAATTTTTTTCACCTATAACCTTGGGACTAGTCTTTATATATATATATATATATATATATATATATATATATATATATATATATATATATATATATATATATATATATATATATATATATATATATATATATATATATATATATGTATATATATATATATATATATATATATATATATATATATATATATATATATATATATATATATATATATATATATATATATATATATGCCCCTTCAGTAGGTGTATTAGCTACAGATTCATCAGAGCAAATAAGAGTAGGAAAGGCAGGTTTACAAAAGTTTTTTTTTTTTTGAAGCAAGAAAACTAACGATGTAGGATCATTTATGTTTTGTGCAAACACGCTTAGCACGTCTGATATTCATGTTCCAAGGTTTATCAGAATTAACAAGTGACAGGTAAACAAATAGTTTTCCATTTACGATGTTAATTAATGGTTCAATAACAATTGTAACCGAACCACAAATTCAGAGGAAAGATCTCAATATCGTCTCTCTCATCATTTTTATTCCTTGATTGTCATTGTCTGAGGATATTAATACTCTCTTCAGTTATTACGAGAGGATGACAAACAAGTGTTTGCTGATTATCATAATGATATCTTCAACTGATTGGAGTACAATGATACAATTGGTTAGAATAGAATTGTCATGGGATGGGAAGACATTTATTTTATCATCAGAGCTACCGTACTGGCAGAGAAATTCATTAAGTTCTTGCAACCTTAACATAATTTGCAGAGTAACGTCATGTATTACTGAAAGTTAGCGAACTTTAATTCTGGCCTGTATTTTCTTTAGTTCTTATTGAAATTGGTCGAATGATTAAAGTGTGACTCAATTGACCTATATTTTGAGAGAACTTTGCTGACTGTTGTTTGAGATGTCACAACATTTCTAATGTTGGTGGCTGACGGAGTTTGTGTTTTTCACTCAAGAAAGAAACAATTTTCTTTATATTGGCACCAGCATCTCTCATGACACAGTGAACATCTGGGAATAGGTTCCATTTCGCCAACATTCCATTAAATACTCCACTGATATATTTATCAGTATGACTTTCAGTGAGAAACCAGAGTTAACGACAATGCAATTTATTTTTGAAATAATTGTCAACGGCATGACTAATCAGAGATAACAAGGAAACTCCTGATTGAGTATCTGACCATTCATCAGTGGAGAAAGCTAACCTGGATGATTGATAGAAGTTATTAATTCTTAAACTTTAGTTTTAACGCTGTCATACATTTTCTTTCAAATAATATCTCTAGTATTTTTTTTTTGAGTAGTGTGTTGAAGAGACTGATACTTTCGTTAGCCATACAAAGCCAAGAATTTCAACGTGACGAAACAGAAGATCGTCCATTACTAAAATTTCTGTAAATTTACTATATCCATCCTTTATGATTTTTCTTTTCAGTCTCCCATATATTTGTATTTTTATATTAGTTTCAAGAGTAATCTGCTTCGTTCTTAAACTTGGAATTGGAGATCCCTTTCTCTTTTCCTCATTTTCCTTTCTACATTTTCTTTCTTGTGTTTGTTGCTTAGATAATTCTTAACACAGATGTCATTCTTCCTTTCCGAGAATAATTACGATTGCAAAGTGTACAGTTTGCGATGTCATGGAAAACAATATCGAAGCAATCCCAAACCACACTGGATAAGGATGCTATTGGGGAATTGCTGAAACAGTTGATTTCGAAAGCTGAATATCTTTTTAAAGCAGATAATATTATATCTGATAATAATTAATTACTATTGCTAGATTTCGATTGAGACTCAAATTCCCGTCACTTTCTTGAGACGGCATTAGTCAACTCATTCTGGAATCAATTTCTCACAAAAGATGCTACATTTTCTAACAAGTCCCATCAGAACATTTTCATTCACATCCGAATGTCCGCGTGGGAATAAATTATTTTTAATACTGCAAAGTATATAAAGATATAAAAAACACAAAAATAAATAAATATATATATATATATATATATATATATATATATATATATATATATATATATATATATATATATATATATATATATATATATATATATATTTATTATATATATATAATATATATATATTTTTTGCATCTTTTCTCAAGAAAAAAATAGTAGCTGGAATCGTACAGTTACAATAATTTTTGCTTCATTCTTGTGATTTACAAAATTACAGTTATCGTACAGTGTTATTACTGCATGAAAAATGTTTGTAATATATGGCAGTAATAGTTGCAATTGGTGCCTATGATATTGATATTTGTTTTTTCCATATATTCACACTCTTCAAACACAGAAAATTTATTAACATTATGATAACTGTGGTAAAGAGAACCAAAAGAAAACTGGCCCACCCAACTCCTTGAAACAACGGGATGTATGCCTTCTGAGCAGCATGTCATAAACTCGATTACATAGGCTATAATTAATATCAGGCTATAGAATGCTTAGGGTTATAACAAATTTAACCGAACCATAAATTTAGAGGAAGAAAAAAAACTTTAAGACAGAATGAACCTGCTCATCCCATCGACGATAACAGCAACCTTCCCATCTTTTCGGAAGTCACCGTAGCGTTCTTAGTGTCAAAGTTGTAGTCATTCCTAGGGTAGTTAGCGTGGAAACTACTCTGAGTTCTCACGTTAGACAGATTAAAGTGCAAAAAGATGTCTTTAATAAAGTTTGAACTACAGGTAAGAAAGTATTAATATAATTTAAAAACTAACTGTAAGATTGGAGCCTGAATTACTCAGATATCACTATAGCATGTAAATTGACGTATTTAAAGCAAAACACTAGGGGTGAAGTAAATCACGAGTGTTTAAGAATGAAATGACAGATATATATATATATATATATATATATATATATATATATATATATATATATATATATATATATATATATATATATATATATATATATATATATATATATATATAAAAGCAGAAATAGCACCTTTAAAAGAAATTACAATAGCATAAATATGTTGGAGGGAGATGGAGAAGAAAGAATAGCACTGGAATTGTCTAAGGTGGAATTAGAAGCAAATGTTTGAGCAAAGAGTTCAGCTTTAGTGGAAGGTTAAATGGCAGTTATGCTAACGGAAAATACTAGAGAAGAGAAAAGAGTAAGAAACCAAGTTCAAGAGTTGATTTTTTTGAAAATGTCAGAAAGGACGTGAGGAAGACGAACTGTGTAAGATTATTATTTTAAATAATTTTTTAGGTGTCATGGAGAATAAATTTTGCACGATTTGGGATGAAATATAGGTTCCAAAGATGGAATCTGAAGATGACAATAATTCTTAAAGGCAGCGTCCCTGTTTCTAATAACACGAGAACAAGTAGAGTTAAACCAAGGTTTTCTAGGTTTAGTTGAAGGTAAAGATCATGGGGCGCACACCTCCATGCCAGAGAGAATTAGCTCGCGCTTTGCACACTCCTAGGAACCCTTCCACAGAAGCTGTAAAGCCGTTCCAGTGGGAACAGAAGTTCGACCACAAGTCGCCGGACTTTCGGTCGTACTATTTGCAGCATCGAAGCATATATAACAGAATAAGAAGAAAGATTAGAGATTAGGAAAAGTTCTAGGAATGTTATTTGAATCTTTTTGTAAAGATGATCAGAGACAGAGGAGCTGCACTAACTCCTCGAGGTCATTCTGGATTGAAAATGGTAGCAAGTTCACCAACTATATCTTGAAATTTAGAGGAAAACAATTAATGATAGTGGTGAACGTTGAAATCACCATGAATGATGAGTTCAGAGGTAAATGTGAAGAGAGAGAATGTGTTTTAATTTGGAGCCTAAATAGTCGAAGAATTTAGGATAGTCAGTTGAGTTAGGAAACAGATATACAGAACAGATGAAATTAGTGGTAGATTGACAGGTTAGCTTGAGTCATTAGATAGAATATTTGGAAAACTCCAAATCAAAGACACGGGAACAAACAACATTGCAGACATTGGCACAGTTGCCTTCGGCTGAAAATTGAAAGAGATAGTAGGAGTCAACAGAGTAGAGTTTGAAGTCAGAACGCTCAAAAACCTAAGTTTCGGTTACGAATAAGAGTTTGAAGTCAGAACGCTCAAAAACCTAAGTTCGAGCTAAGAATAAGATGAGGTTTAGAGGAGAAGAGGCGATGTTCAACAAGATTAA
>JABUQX010124311.1:15000-17500 GCA_015478945.1 Trachelipus rathkii | reverse complement strand
GTGCCAGGTTTCATGATGTTAAACAGAGTCAAAACCATTCAGCCCTAATTTGATGATTGTCAAAACAAATTTAGCTTTTCTGACTTGAATGTTGTCGACCTTGGGACAATCGGAAGAGCGACAGAGTCGCCAGGCAACGGGCTAGGGTTCGATTCCTCTTCCGGATTATAGGTAACAATTACCTAGAGCTGTTCCCCTCCTAGAATGGGACACTGCCCGTGAGATGCGTAAAGTAAAGTAAAGAGCTACAGAATAAGAAGCAAAATTGCCTCCTCCAACATGCCAGAAGCAATAGGTAGATATTCTGACAGAAGACTTGTAACCTACAATATTCCACTGGAAACTATTTAAATAAGTTTCGAGTCTATTTATTACAAGAAAGGTAGAAGCTGTAATGTCTCATGCCGAGATATATATATATATATATATATATATATATATATATATATATATATATATATATATATATATATATATATATATATATATATATATATATATATATATATATATATATATATATATATATATATATATATATATAGTGTAAATATATATATATATATATATATATATATATATATATTGGTTGAAGTTTCTCTTTTTGAAAGTCGGTTCATTGTTAAATTCTTAAGTGAATCTAATTTAAGGAAGATAATAATTTAAAGAGTTTACATTTAATGAAATATTTATTTTTGTTCATGCAAATTAGATAAGTAAAAAGATATTTTTTTCTTTATTCGTTTTAATTTCTTTTACTCGAGTGTCAAGAAATTTTAATCTCAAAACGTTTGAATTATTTTTCATTTCAAAATATCTTGCATCTTAATCTTTTAAAACTTTCGAACTCTTTTATTCTTCTTACTTCACTTGCAAACTTTTTACATAAGAAGTTTTACAAGTTTATAGCGAGGTGAAGCAGAAGAGAGAAAATCTCTCTCTCTCTCTCTCTCTCTCTCTCTCTCTCTCTCTCTCTCTCTCTCTCTCTCTCTCTCTCTCTCTCTCTCTCTCTCTCTCTCTCTCTCTCTCTCTCTCTCTCTCTCTCTCGAATACCTATAAAATTTAATACCTACTGTAACATCTGATAACGAGGTCTTAATAGCCTAATACTTTCTATCTCAAACTTTGATGCGTTTTAATGTCTAATGGCGGAGGTATTATGGCTTCCAAGATTGGAGGTCTTTTATATGCGAAACAATATTAGCTATTAGTGGTTAAATATAAAAATAATAATAAAAATAAAAATAAACACAATAATAATAATAATAATAATAATAATAATAATAATAATAATAATAATAATAATAATAATAATAATAATAATAATAATAATAATAATAATAATAATAATAATAATAATAATATTTTTAAAATCTCAATATCAGCATTTATTTTGATGCATGATTTCGATGCTTTTTCAAGCCTCCTGAAAGTATTTCATTCTACAGAAGGAATTTTCTTTAACATTATTCTGGAATTATAAAAAACTTTTGATTTAATTATCCTACCAAGCTTTCGTCCGTATACTTCGACATTTTAAAGGAATAATTTTATTATTTAGATTTTAACAATTTTGATAATAAAAATATTGTTTAAACTAATAACAAAAATAAATAAATAAAATTACTAATTAATGAAGCTTAATGTTCCAGATTCTCTTTTCCACTAATTTACAAGAATTGTAAGATAAAATCAATTCAAGCACTAATATAATAAATGTTATTTTAATTAAAGTAGGATAATCATTGTATTCCAAAATTTAATTTCAAATGACAAAATCTCAAGGTAAAAACATCTATTTATAATAAAGACAAAAAAAGAAAATTTATAAGTAAAATTGAAACATTAATAAAAATTGAAACAAAACTTGAAACATGAGACCAGTACTACTACTACTGCTCTACTATTACTACTACTACTACTACTACTACTACTAATAATAATAATAATAATAATAATAATAATAATAATAATAATAATAATAATAATAATAATAATAATAATAATAATAATTATAAATACACACAATAATAATAATATTAATAATTGTGATAATATTATTAATAATAATAATAATAATAATAATACATAATAATAATAATAATAATAATAAAAATAATAATAATAATAATAATAATAATAATAATAATAATAATAATAATAATAATAATAATAATAATAATAATAATAATAATAATAATAATAATAATAATAATAATAATAATAATATTAATAATAATAATAATAATAATAATATTTCAAAAGCTTGGCACTATAATTAAATAAATATTTTTATTTTATTCCAGAATAATATTTAAAAAATTCTTCTTGTAGAAAGAAACACTTTCAGGAGGCTTGAAAAAGCATAAACATGTATATTGACATTAACAATAATGATGAATTTGATATATTAGTTGATATAATAATAATAATAATAATAATAATAATAATAATAATAATAATAATAATAATAATAATAATGGCAGTAAAAAAATTTATT
>JABUQX010124311.1:5000-10000 GCA_015478945.1 Trachelipus rathkii | reverse complement strand
AATATATAATTTATTATTGTTAAAAATTATTCAACTTGTAACCAAGAAATTGGAAAATAATAATAATAATAATAATAATAATAATAATAATAATAATAATAATAATAATAATAATAATAATAATAATAATAATAATAATAATAATAAAATATCAATAATTATTATTATTATAACTATGATGTGTAATGACTAGGCAGGATGATTTATTGTTATCATATTATATTTTTTAGGTTTTTATTTTATTCTGATGTTCATCTCGAATTTGAATGGATGTTAAGATGTGGGTAATGAGTGAATGGATTTTAGTTTAACGTGTATTTCTTTTCTATGCAATAATTTGTACTGTGACTTTTAATATAGATTGTTTAATATGTTTCTAATTACTCCTTCTTTATCCTCTGGTGTTGTTTAAAAAAGACTGTTTATATAATAAAAATTAGGAGTGAAAACCCTCCTCAATAAGTAACGCTGTTAAAGTGAGAGCCTTTATACAACTAAAATATTAAGAGGTGAGAATCCTCATTTGCAAGAGTATTTTACTTCATTGTGTCATTTAAGAATAGGCATCTGGTATCGAAAGACTTTAAGCGGGCTGTCCCGCCGATGAGTTCCATAAAGGTGGGGGAAGAACTCATTAGCTTCACCACCATTAGCTGGTATAAGTCGTCAAAGGAAGAACCTTCAGGTACGCAATTAAAACATTCATCGTAGTTGATACAGAACCTAAAACAGAATAGTTGAGTAAGTGAATAAAAGGAAACTAACGACAACAAGAGGAAGGAAAAATAACCATACTTGCGCCCTTGATGCCAGGATTGAAAAATCCACGAACGAAAGAATCTTCTGATAGAGAATCGGATTGCTGTCGCAAATAAATAAAAATACGCAGTCGGATTAGAAAAAAGTAGTAGATTATAAACAGTCTTAATAAAGAGGATAATTAGTTGCTAATTAAAGGTCATAAACAGTACATTATTAGGGCATAGATTAGGGTACTAACTTAACTAATTTCCCTTACGCAAAACCCAAAAAGATCGACGAGCTCAATCACTCCAGCGCCAAAAACAATTTCGTCGACGAGCAGAGAACACAGGAAAAAGAAGACCTCCCGATAACAAAATTGATTCGGTGTAAACGCAGGAATCAATAAAAAGATAAGTTCCAAAAGGACGTATCAGTAAATTTATAAATTTATGTAATTGTCTAAAAAACAAAAATTTAATAATTAAAACATAAAAATAATTACTTAATTAATATAGAATTGATTAAAGCATAATTAATTTTAAAAAAGTATTTTTTAAAAATAAGTAGTCTGATTGTTTGTTTGTGTGGATAAAGGGAGGGAAAAGAATATAGAAGCATAGGGCATCTAATAATTTTATTTCCTTAACAAACCCTTTTTATTCTGGTATTCGGATTTGTCGAGAGTAGAGGTAATATATATATATATATATATATATATATATATATATATATATATATATATATATATATATATATATATATATATATATATATATATATATATATATATATATATATATATATATATATATATATATATAT
Source organism: Trachelipus rathkii (assembly GCA_015478945.1). Taxonomy (NCBI): domain Eukaryota; kingdom Metazoa; phylum Arthropoda; class Malacostraca; order Isopoda; family Trachelipodidae; genus Trachelipus; species Trachelipus rathkii. The sequence continues at coordinate 8,434 of JABUQX010124311.1, read as the reverse complement.
ATATATGTATGTCATTCTTCTTGTACAAACTTACACAAGGTACAGGAATAGTTGTGCAGCTCAAAAAAGAAAAATATAAAGAACAAAGCTACACATGCATGATTCTCCCCAGCGCAACCATACACACACACAACAGTTACTAATGTTTGTTGGACGCCACCCTGTCTAGACAGGTGAAAGCGGAGCGGAAAGTCACCTTCCCCAACAAAGCAGCAAGGTAGCCTTCATTTTTTAGTATATATGCAATTATATACATGAAAATGAAAGTGCATTAGAGTTTTTTTTTATTATTAATTTTTAAATTTGATTTAAAAAACTTTTTAATTACTTTAATATTTTTAAAATTACTGATAACAAAATTTTTATATAATAACTTCATCTTAAAAAATTTTAAAATCTAATTATATATATAGCATAGTATATATATATATATATATATATATATATATATATATATATATATATATATATATATATATATATATATATATATATATATATATATATATATATATATATATATATATATATATATATATAAGATATATATATATATATAAGTATATATATATATATATATATATATATATATATATATATATATATATATATATATATACATATATAGCAAGTGGCTATTGTGCAAATAAGTGTATAAGCTGTTGAGCAAAACGAACGTACATGTCTGTATAAATATACACACCCAAACATACGCAATGAGAGTAAGGGAGGAGAGAACGCCGTTTTGACAAAACGCAGTTGCGTGATCAAGCGATCAAGGACAACTGGCCCCGCTCAGCCATCGTTAAAAATAAAAAGGGAAAATTCTTTCTTTATTTTTCATTATTTCTTTATCGCAAACAGGAATTGATTGGAATAACGTTAATTAATATACATAATAATTAAATTGCAGAACAGGAACTGCCTTTGTTTAATTATCATTTTAATTGATTTTAATTTTCTTAATTAATATAATTAACAAAAAGAAAAACCAATCAATTCCACATATTTTTTAGCATTGATAATCATAAAATATATATATATATATATATATATATATATATATATATATATATATATATATATATATATATATATATATATATATATATATATATATATATATATATATATATATATATATATATATATATATATATATATATATATATGTTTTTCTTCTTATAGGTATATATGTGTACTTGCATGTGTACATTCAACTTTGTGAAGGTTGCATGTACGGAGAGCAGACCACATGCATAAGGGCATTGAGAGCGTTTAGCAGCACAGCTGGTTTTGTTTAACCTTGAAAGAGAAGAATAGAAGGAATAGAATAAGAATTTCTGTCCGTCTTTCGTTCTTCGCGAATAAAGGAAAATTGTTTTAAAAGGGATATTGCTTTAATACTAGCGCTATAATTTTCATTATTAGACATAATTGAATTAAGATTTTATAATAAGCAATCACTATTATATCCAGTAGTCTGAGCACTTTAATTTTTATTTTAAAAAAAAAAGAGTATGTTAATTTTCAATTTTTAATTAATATAGTTCATTATAGATTTTGATCCCATAAAACCTTTATTCCCAAAAAACCATTTTCCTCATTTTTCAACTATCCGCAGATCCACTAAAACCTACTAACCCACTTTACTTTCACTTTTACTAACGAGTTTTAGGATGGCCGAAAACGAATTGCAGGTCGAGTCGTGTAACCTTTCAGTTCCAGAGGAGATGGAGAAGGGTAGAACAGACTTGATGGGGAGTCCCGCAATAGTCGTGGGTAAACCTCCCCCGCCGAAAAGGGAAGTTATCTCGTCACACCCTGGAGCAGGGGGCGCTGATACACTAATCCCACCGGAAAGGGAAGCTATCTTGCCACCACCCGGAGCAGGGGCGGAAGATACGCTTGTCCCCGCTGCTAGGAAAGATATCTTGCCACACCCCGGAGCAGGGGAGGAAGATATGCTTGTCACAATGGAAAGGAAAGTAGTGAAAGGACATAGAGAAGTAGGAAATAAGGAGAAGGAAGATGAAACAAAGGATGAAGGAGAAACGGTGGAAGGGAAGGAGAGAAAGGAGGGAGAAAATGAAATCACAACACTTTGTTCAAGGGGAGCTGAAGCCTCACCAAATGTTTGTAAGAGAAACGCAGAAGAAGAAGAAGGAAAAGAAGATAAGCCTCAGACACAGGTACTACCAGATTGTAAAAACAACGCGAAAAAACCATGTTTAGCTGTGAAGCCCTTTCAGAGGAAAACGCCACCCAAATATAGGGGAAGTACAACTTCCAGTGCAAGATATTCTATAGAAGCGATGATGGAGTTTGTCAGCTATAGAGGTGATAGAGACACTCCTTTCCTTTTATTTATCCAAAACATTAAAACTTTAATGGAAAATTATCACAGATTGGCTATAAATGAACCTTTAGGAGTTTTGTTTGAGAGCAAGAAAGCCAACTACATGTTGATAACGAAGGTTTTGGATTATATCGATTCTCAAGGAGACCATTCCGCATTGAGGAGAGCAATTTTATGTAGTTTTGATCCAGCGATGAGCACAGAAGCTCTGCTGCAGAAGGTGATAGAGTTGGAAGAAGAAATTCCACTACAATCAAATTTGGAAGGAGAAGATATGGAAGTTTCTGTACTAACCATAGTTGATAAAAATACAGATATGGAAGCTACAGGCGGGGAAGACAAAGCGGTAAAATTAGCACCGGAGAGAGCACCAACAAAAGAAAAAGCGCCGAAATTAGTGTTGAAAGTTGTGTTCGTGGAAGGTAAAGAAGATTTAGAGGTACCAAGATTGATTTCTAGAAACATAGCGGTAAAAAAGAAAGTACAAAAACCCACGAATGAGTTAGAGATGCAAGCTATCTCGAACCCCATCTCAGTTCTGCCACAACCGGAGAAAGTGAGGGAAGAGGTAAATTATTTACCTTCCCAAGTCTCAGTTCGACCTCGAACGAAGAAGGTAGAAAAGGAGTTCAATATAAGACAAGCAGTGACAGAGTTATCTGGAGAATCAGGAAGGTTCGAGAAGGTGGACCAACGAGGAGAACAATATGGTTGTCAAATCACACTTGCCTTTAAGAAAGAACAAAGAGGGATCGAGATCACAGGGATTCTAGATTGTGCCGCGGGTATTTCCCTTCTCTAGATCCGCATTTGAAGCCCTACAAAAGAAGGAGAACACCATAGCCTTATGTAAATCATCTCAATACCGTTTGAAAGGTTTAAATGGAAGAAACTATCGAAAATATAGACAAGTAGAGCTTTACTTCAGACTTTCCGACAGATTTCAACGCACGAAATTTTTAATTCACGAGGAAACTCCAGATAAATGGCAAGTCTTGATTGGTACAAACATCCTTAGCAGTGAAGGCATGAGTTTGAATTTATACAAGCGCCAACTAATTTGTTACGGCGATAC
>JABUQX010124311.1:0-2500 GCA_015478945.1 Trachelipus rathkii | reverse complement strand
TATATATATAAAATATATATATATATATATATATATATATAATATATATATAGTATTATATATTATATATATATATTATATATATATATATATATATATGAGCGAAAATTTGGATATATAAGGATTCTTTTTATGCTATTTTAACATGTATTTTTGTGTATATAGCACACACCTAGTTTGGATTAAGGATGAAAGACAATTTTGAAATTGTTTTCATTGACTAATTGCTAAGCTTTGCTTGCCTCATCATGAATTTTTCCTTATCTATAATATTACCAAAATTAGGCCAATGTTTCAAAAGTTCTGACTGGCAGATGTATCCGGAGTAAACATCGAAATTCACACTTAGGTCCTTTTGAGATAGCCGACAAATCTTATGAGAGTGTTCATGGACTCAAATAAAGAATTTGGTAGGTTGTAGCTAATCTCAGTTGACCAGGTAGTGGTAAGTAACAGCGCTAGAAGGAGATCACAGAACCGGAAAACACTGTCCCATGACAGTTTTTTCGAGGATGATGTTTTCCCCTGTGTTTTTTCCTGAAAGAACCCTAACAGACATCGAAATTCACACTCAGGTCCTTTTGAGATAGCCGACAAATCTGATGAGAGTGTTCATGGCATTTTCTCCTCAATAATCTATTTGTACACTCGCCTTAACTTCGTCTTCGTAAGACCTTTTGAACAGGTGGTTAAATGAACACTCAAATGAAGAACTTGGTAGGCTGTAGCTAATCTCAGTTGGCCCGGCAGTGGTGAACGACAGCTGAAAGAAAGATCACAGAACTGAAAGGCACCGCCTAATGACTGTAATTACGAAAGAAAGAATCTCATGGATTTGGTGTACCAATTGCTTTATATTTAGTTGCTTTTATAGTCGGGATTAGGTAATATATTGCACGTTGATTAGGTTCTTTAGGTCCTGTAAACACTTTTTCTCTAGTATAAATCTTATTGGAGTTTTTGCTGCAACTTCAAAGCCGCATCTGACAATCGTATGAGAGGCGATGAAGGTATGGAGATCGGAAAAAAGGGCGAGGAATACCCTTCCGGAGAAAAAATGGGAAAGTAAGTTTGGGTCTACGAGTACCACTCCATAGGGACAAAACTACCAAAGAAAGATACCAAACGACGAGAAGAGGCAGCCCACAGCGTCCTTTTGAAACTGTTTAGCGGATTAGAGAAATATTTTGCAATCTATTAGGCTTATATTTCTCTTAGCATGTTCTAGTTTGGATTACGAATATTAGCTATAAGTTGATTGATTAAATGTAATGTTTAGAGGCTCTAGTCACATTCCCTCCCCAGGAAACTTCAGCGGGAATTAAGATATCAAAATGATGCTCCTGCCTCGTAGTACCAGAAGGGAGAAAGTGTGCTAATTAGTCTTAGTTTTAAGTTGATCATAGGTGAGAAAGTGTCAAACATTCCTTCCCAAAAGATATTTCTTTCTCTCGGCAGGAATTAAGATGTCGGAATGATACTCCTACAGTGAGAATTAGAGTATAAATAGGGAAAATATATGACTTACTCATCAGTTTATTGCTGTATTTTGCTTTATTTGTTAGCATTTCGTGTTAGCTTTTCAACCAACGATTAGTTCTTTTTAATTTTGTCACGCATTTTGATCAAAAGTTTCGAGAAGTTTGGAGAGATATTCTGCTAGTGTAGCGATGGAAGGAGATAAAGTTTGAAGAAGTATTCAGGAGATACAGAAACAGGATCAAAATCAGAGCGACTAGAAAGATGATCGTATTGGGTTGGAAGAAGTGCCTCGGTAAATAATCTGAACTGAGATGAGTTTTGTGCATGCAGTTTGTTCTTATTTGTTTTTAAATATGATTTTAAAATATGTACTTTCGACAAATGCGATGATATGTTTTAGAGAACTTAACAGTTGGTTGGCGAATAGTTCAGAAGTTATTCGCATGTTTTGTTCATATTTTTGTTCATATTTGTTTTAAGTATATTTTAAAGATGTACTTACGGTAAACGACTATGTTGGGTCACGTTAAAAGTTTCTTTTGTTGGCAATGAGCAAGTACGAAGGAGACAGTGGTCTCTAGCACCATAAGTCTCATTAAGCCAATGTAGAGAGTAATAAGTAGAAGTCGGTTGTTGGAAATGAGCAAGTACAAAGGAGACAGTGGTCTCTAGCACCATAAGTCTCATTAAGCCAACATAGGAAGTAAGAAGTAAGAGGTAGAGAAAAACCAACATAGAAAACGCTGAAAGTTCTTTTCCTTGTCGATGATGAGCTGATGCTCTAGGACCAGTGAACAGATTGTGGGGCCGGTAAGGGGGTCTTGTTTTCTGTTATCTGGGTAAGAGTCTTAAGAGTAAGAGTCTTATCTATCGACGTAGTTGGATGCTTGTAGAGAGACAAAATCCACGGAAAATAGATGAAAAGAACCGAAGCTATGGATGAAGTACATTTGTAAAATATAGATTTTAAGGTAGATTTTATTTTTTACATCGCTTTGTAATCAAATTGCTAACCTTT
>JABUQX010124310.1:35000-40405 GCA_015478945.1 Trachelipus rathkii | reverse complement strand
GAATAATTTTTCGTGAAAGTAGTCCCTTACACATACACTATTATAGGTTTCCTTGACTTTAATGTTGTTGGTGGTTCGGGTTAATCAATGTCTTAATGAAGATAAGACAAACAACCCGCATCTTTTATTATAAATAACCAACTGGTTACCTCTAGAAAAACCTGGATTTCAAGTTTCAAAAACCACCTCCCCTTTGGAAATTTATGCAATATCATCTTCGTCGTCTCTACTTTCCGTTTCGGGTGTTTTCCGAAGCTAGAGTATACAAGACTTGAGAGTTAAATTAGATTACATAGTTAGGGTTGCTCGATTATTGACCCATTTATTCTTCCCTTCAGTCACGATTCACTGCCGAAAGAAAAGTATACTTATTTACTATATTTCATACCTTAAAACTTACATAAACAAATTATTTTATTTCTGATTGGTTTCCTTTGGTAAGAGTTTAATGTTACAATTGTTTTACAATTATTTCCATTTTCACATTGTGACCAGATATTGTTACCTAAAGGGAGCAAATGATTGTATTCCCAGGTATTTGGCCTGAATTTTTTGGTGGGAAATCGTGAGTACAATAGCCATCTTTTGTAAATACTAGTTTTAAAAGACGACATTTGAATATAAAAATAGAAATAATTACCATATAATAATTATTTACCACAATTCACAATATTATATGTGCAATGATATTGTACCGTACTAAAAACAGCTATTTTCAATTTCGTTACATGTAAATTTATAATGGAAAATGAGAGTACAGTATTACAGATTACTGTAATTCTTTTAATAATTATTATTTCGATATGGTGCTTGTCTCATAATTAGCTGTGGTGCTTATCAATATACCTTTGAAAGGATTTTGCTCTCCAACTCATAGTTTCTGAGTTATTTAAAAAAAATTGATCAAATTCCATTCTAACTTAAAATTTGAATACAAAATCATATAAAACGAATCATTATGTATCTTCAGAGCAAACCCATTAACAAAAATTAAAATTTGACCAAACTATTCATGTTTAAGAATAGGTAAATCTTTACTGCCAAAAAAAACAAGCCAAAATGTTCAAATTCGAAAGGAGCCTGGCCCCACCCCTTTTTTATTTTTTAACAATTTTGACTTCGTTTTCTTCTTACTTACATCAAAGAGCATAAGCGCACAAAGTTTCATGCAGAAATATGCAGATTTCAATATATATATATATATATATATATATATATATATATATATATATATATATATATATATATATATATATAGTATATATATATATATATATATATATATATATATATATATATATATATATATATATATATATATATATATATATAAAGGGAAATAGAGATATATATATATATATATATATATATATAAGATATATATATATATATATAGAGCATAAAGTATATATCGAAATTTATTAGGTATATATATATATATTATATATATATATATATATATATATATATATATATTTATATATAGCATAAGAAGAAGAAGATATATATATATAAGTATAGTATAGTATATATATATATATATATATATATATATATATATATATATATATATATGCAGCATATATATGTTATATATATATAATTCAAAAAGTCACAATTTCAAATTTTTTACTCTTTCCACTATGCTGTGGATTCTAAAGGGATCTCAGGGGAGAGGAAGGTGTTAAACTATACTTTATTCATTATTCTTCAATTTATATATGATATCTTTACTTAATTCAATCGGAAAGGTCCTTTGTTTTGGTCACAGTTGACCTAATGTTTGTCTTCTACTTTAGGTAGAAAATCAAAATTTTTATAACAGCTGCCTTGTTAACAGATTCCGTTCCCATTGATTAAATTCTGAATCTGCAACGTATAGAACATCCACTTGATTAATTTAATATGCAGCTTAGAGCAAAAATTAACCTTTGACGAGTTCTACTTCTCAAGTGAAACTCATTTTTTTCTCACTGTAGGACATTTTTCTTAGCCAACAAGGTCACCGTAAAAGTAGGGATTTGCTAGTCTTTTCTTTATTGATAGCATCATCAAATTTTACTCCGCTATGTTCTTTCGTATTGGAAAAGCTCTTTATGTTTATATGGCCATTGGGAAATATTAGGCCCCCCCCCCTTGGGAATAAGTGATATCACTTCCTTCTTACTTTACAAGGGTTTGCTATAAAAGAACATCATTCGTAATAGACTACATTTTTGACGAATGTCTTATCGTGATTTAAGATTTAGCCTCTAAAGTTTTGGTTGTTTTGTTAAAAGCAAACAAAATACTTCGTGGCAGGGTTGGGGATTTTTTTGATTTTTTTTTTAGAAAAAAATCAATTTGATTTTTTTTATTTTTTTTTTTTTGATTTTTTTTTTTTTTTTTTTTTTTTTTTTTTTTCATATTTTTTACTCACAGAGAAATATATATATATATATATATATATATATATATATATATATATAGATATATGTTATATATATTTTTATATAGATATATATATATATATATATATATATATATATATATATATATATAAAGAGACAGTAAGAAGACGTAGAATCCAATCTAGAGTGTCCCATTCAACCCATAAAAATTAAGAATTAAGAATAATTTTTAATATTAATTATATAATTATAATTAATGTAATTAATGAATAGTAATTATAATTAAGAAGCCACATGGGCCTACCTAGACTGTCCTAGTCAACCAACAATAATATAATTAATAATTAAGAATAATAATTAAAAAGCCGCATTAGCCCCTCTAGAATGTCCCAATCAATCCATTATAATTAATAAATAATAATAATAATCAGAAGATGACCTATCTAGACTGTCCCAGTCAACCCATAATAATTAATAAATAAGAATAATACCAGAAGCTGCTACTCTAGAATGTCCCAGTTAACCCATAATATATAAGAATAATACTTAAGAAGACTCATGGTCCTATTTAGACTGTCCCAGTCAACCAATAAAATAAAAATTAATGATTAAGAAGCCGCATTGGCCCCTCTAGAATGTCCCAGTCAACCCATAATAAATAATAAATAAGAATAATACTTAAGAAGCAGCATGGGCCTATCTAGACTGTCCCAGTCAACCAATAATAATTAATAATTAAAAATATTAATTAAGAAGCCACATTGATCCCTCTAGAATGTCCCAGTCAACATAATAAATAAGCATAATACTTAAGAAGCCCCATGATCCTTTTTAGACCATTCCAGTCAACCAATAAAAATTAATAATTGAGAAGCCGCATTGGCCCCTCTAGAATGTCCCAGTCAACCATAAAAAAATTTAAGAATCGAGAATACCTTAATAATACCAATGTAATTGTTGAATAGTATTTACTGTTAGCCACATGGGCCTGTCCGTCACAGTCAACCAATAAAATATTTAGAATAAGAATATTACAGAAAGCTGCATACTAGATTGTCCCAGTCAACCATAGCATTAATAATTAAGAATAAATTATTCTTAATTATTAATTATTATGGGTTGACTGGGACAGTTTAGATAGGCCCATGCGGCTTCTACATTATTATTCTTATTTATTAATTATTATGGATTGACTGAGACATTCTAGAGGGGCCAATGCAACTTTTTAATTTTTTTTCTTGATTATTAATTATTGTTGGTCGTTGGTTGACTGGGACGGTCTAGGTACGTAGGCCCATGTGGCTTCTTAGCAATAAATACTATTAATTAATTACATTAATTATTATTAAAAATTATTCTTAATTTTAATTTTATGGGTTGACTGGGACATTCTAGAGGGGCCAATGCGGCTTCCCAATTAATAAGGGGACGCTGCGCGTAGCAACACTAATATAATTGTTTTGGATAAATTATACACCATTCGAAAGAGGAAAGATTTCTCTACAATATTTATTTCGATGACACATGCAAAAAAGTGTGTAGATTTTGTGTAATTTTTTCCCAAATATCATAATCAGAAATTTTTAACAGTGAATTTCTGCTGAACTACAGAAGATTTTTGCAAGCGGATTTCACTAAAATACTTCCGCTACCACATATGTTTATGAAATAACCAATAGCAGCAGCAATGTACAGATAATTTTTTTGTTGATTTTGCTAAATCTCAATTTTTTTTTCTTCATAAAATTTAAAAGTTATCAAAGATATAACAAAAGTTTTTATATTTGCATGAATCATGCATCAAAATGTTGATCAATGTTTACGAAATTGAAAACAAAAAAAGAAAAGTATAAAAGAGTGTTGGATTTTTTGTTTTACCCGAAATGGCAGCTCAATGTAAAAAAACATTTTCAGTAAAATAGTCAAGAAGTTAAACTGTGAGCAGCGGCAAAACCGTTGGGTATACATCAAATTTATATAAATAAAATGTGTATCTCGCCAATTTTTACAAGTTGTAAAAATTTAATTATAATCAGATGAATAGTAAAAAAGTTATATGCCATCAATTATTTGAATTTTTCTTTTTTTTTCTTCTTTTTTTTTTTGCAACTAAAAAAAGAAAAATCTCAATAGCTTTTTTATTATGAATCCGATTAATTACGAAATTTTCAAGAGCATCAATACATTGGAAAGGATACATAATTGTGTTAAGATTAATGTTTTTTGTATACCGAACACTGTTTGCTCGTTGTCATTGGAAACTTATAATTTTAAAAGGTTTCTCTCTGCGAGTTAGCAGCACCTTGGGCGTACAGAAACTTTATATATAATAAAATATGTGTTTCGTCGAGTTATAAAAAGGCCATAAGTTATCCTTCTTATCAGAATAAAATATAAATAATGTTGCATAACACCAATCATTAAATATAATTTTGGCACACTCAAAAATGAAAACCATGGAAACTTAATTATTATTTATACGATCAGTTTTAAATTTCAGAGCATATATAATATTGGAAAGGTAGGCATTTTTTTGTTTAGAGAATTTTTTATGCCTCAGTTGTGTCGTGCATGGAAACATTTCAAAGTTTCAAAAAGTTTTCTCGCGATCAGCGGCAAAACTGTTGGGGCATATCAATAATTATTAAAAATAAAATATTTATAATCTTGTACGAGGTACATAAGTTGTAAAATTTCATGGCACATCGAATAAATAATTAAAAAAGTTACACCCCACAGTTCTTTTTTTATTTTTTTTTTTTTTTTTTTTTTTTTTTTTTAAAAAAATTCCATGATATTTTTTTTTTAATTTTTGGTTCAATCATTACGAAACTTTCAGTCATGTACTACTAGGCAAGGTTCACATTTTTTGTTTAGATAAATGGGTATCAAGGGATACTCAAGGGGTATCTTCCCCAACTATACTTGCTCCGAAGTATTCGTGCTGATCGCTATGATATAAAAGGTTAATGTGATTTTTCAATTCATAGACTTGCCAAAATTGAACAACCTCAC
>JABUQX010124310.1:25000-27500 GCA_015478945.1 Trachelipus rathkii | reverse complement strand
AAGGAAAAGAATTTTTTTTACATAAACCTTTTTTTTGCTTAAACATATCAATCGTATTTAGTAAATATCGTAAAAACTATATATCGTTGACTACCGAGACAGAATCTTGCAATCCAGATTCTTTTGTCGTTTTGTGTTGGAAGCAGAATATTGATAATTCCACAAATTAGTTCTTTGGAAGTTTTGAACTAAGTATACAAAAAATTTAGTGTTAGTATTGCCAAAATATAAAATTCGATCAAGTAAAAATTTGTGGTTGTTTTGAGATAAAATTCGTCAACAAATGTTAAGTATTTTGTAAAAATTCATATAATAAAAACTCACCGAAAATTGTGTTCAAACATGAGAATGAGATTTTCGTTCTCGTATAGAAAATGTGAAAAAAGTAAATATAAGGAGAAATAAATTTAAAAATTATTAAAAAATAGTATATATATATATATATATATATATATATATATATATATATATATATATATATATATATATATATATATATATATATTATATATATAATATATTATATATATAATAAAAATTATTAAAAATATATATATATATATATATATATATATATATATATTTTATATATTATATATACTATTTTCTAAAAAGCTATTATCACTTTTTTATATTATGAATGATTAAAACCATTCGTTGCTTTTACGAATCTATTTATTTAAAACACTTAAAAAAATGTTTTTATAAAACTGTATACAAGCTAGCTTTCGTCATTGTGGAATAATGACCTTCTTCAAGCTTTAACAAATTAACAAGGCGAGAACTTTTTTCCTCTGTGTTTCTATTTAGTGCTGAGGAGGTTGGTTGTCCAAAATGCTTTTATAGAAAGGTGAATTCTTCATGATACTGTTTTGGATATGGTCGATTATCTGATCCCCAGGGCAGCGGTTTAGGTTAGGGAGATTGGACATACAAAATGTTTCTGCAGATTTTCTGATTTTTGTGTTTGTAATATTACGAATGATGGCATATTTTAATGTTGATATGAGTGGTTATCTTTTGAGTCTATTGATGTGTTAGGCCTGAGTTTCTCATTGTGGTGTTTAATCGTATGCATGCTGGTATTATTCTGCGTTTGAAATCTTATGGTTTCACCGTAATATTGATTATTACAATTAATTGCAGGGGGATCTTGTAGATGCATGGAGGGTTGTTTATTTTTGATTTCGGAGGTTTTTAATGCAGTTTTTATATTAATATTATTTGAGGGACTAGTTGTAAGTGGGGTGGTAGTACATTTTTGTGTGATGGTGGTTTATGTTGGGTGGTATAATGTTCTTCTAGCTTTGATGTCATATCAATTTTCACATCTGGTACTTGTCCCCATCTATTAGACCTCCTACTAAATACATAACTGAAAATATCAACACTTCTCACACACTTCGTTCCATATATTAAACAATTAATACTTTTACTTTACACATAAATTTCTTTCAATTTAACCAACACTTTTTATAAACAACACAGGCCTGAGCAATAGAATCTTTCCACATTATCTCCTATGCTCAGTAAGCATACTACATGGAGTTACTCGAATTTATTCCTTCAACCACATCCTCTTCTTATCTGTTGATTTGGGGTTGCGATAATGGTGGACGAACATCTTTGGCGCCATACCATACATCCAACCCCAAGACATATGTAACCACATAAACTCGATACCACAGATATATAAATTTACAAATAGAATGACACACAACACACTACCGTTCTATAGACACTTTATATTAAATATCAGATCACAACACTAAACCTTCTTTACCGTATATCAGAAAGCCCACACTCCAACCCCAACTTACATACATTGGTTACTCTACAAGCACAAAACAACAAAACAAGCCCACACTATCTGCAACTCTGCTTACTTGAGCCTCAAAATATGTTCGCCCACTGCTACCTAAACAAAGAAAACAGAACTTCTAAAACCACATTCCAAAAACTAAAAATATCCTCCTCATATAATCAATCAAGCATATAAAAGCAAAAAACAAATTCTACGATATAAACAATACCAAAACACAATACCGAAAAAAAAAAGCATATATCCCATCCCAAATATAAACTACCATCACATACAAAAATTACTACCACCCCACTTGCCACAGTCCCTCAATAATATTAAATATAAAAACTGTATAAAACCACCGAAATAAAAATAAACCGACTCTGCCAATTGCATCACAAGTCCCGCACAATAATTGTAACAATCAATATTTCGGTGAAACCATAGATTTCAAACGCAGAAAATACCAACATACACATGATCTAAACACACATAATGAAAACTCAGCCTTAACACACCATAGACTCAACAACAACCACCATATCAACATTAATAATATGTCCATCATTCGTAATATTACAAACACAAAAATCAGATAATCGCCAGAAACATTTTGTATATACAATCTCCCTAACCTAAACCGCTGCCCTGGGGATCAGAAAATCGACCATATCCAAAAAAGTATCATGAAGAATT
>JABUQX010124310.1:17500-22500 GCA_015478945.1 Trachelipus rathkii | reverse complement strand
AAATCGAAACATTCGAAGAATTATTAAAACACCCATACTTTACAACAAAAAATATTCAATCAGAAGACTTGACTGCAGGAAATTTTTTATAGAGAACGGATTTTAGCAAATCACAAATAAATTCCATGAAAAGAAGGGAAAGAATGTTCAACTTAAAATAAATATTTTTGTCGAACAATCCTTTTGTTTTAGAACTCTTTCCAGAACTGAAGATTGATATTTAAAGCTAGGAGTGTTCTTTGTGAACTAGGACTTAAAATGAATAACGCTATCGAACAGAAATCTGGACCGGAGTCAGATAGTTCAGCAGTTTCAGGAATCCTTCCTTGACCTTTGTAGAATTTTGTCAGATGAAGATGAAGAAGTCAAATTTGCCAGATAATGGGAAAAATTGGAGCATGCAGAAAAGCGATTGAAAAAACTAAAAAAACAATCTACTAGTAAAAGACATTCAACCTAAATATCTTCTAGAAATTAAAGTAGAATCTCCATAAGTCATTAAGATGGAATAATGAAAATCGACCGGAAATCATAGTTAACAGTTAAAGAGGCAATCAATTGCTATAGCATAATTACAGCTTTGCCTCCTATACAAGTGAATGTTGAGAGCTTATTTGTCTGCTTTAAATAATAATAAAATCGGATTAAGGACAGTCGTTAAAGAAGATTTTATGTTCATGGTTTTAATTTTTAGAACCTTGTTTTGATAATTTATATTACATAATTGTCGGGCTGTTCAAGAGAAATTATTTTAAAATTTAGGAAAAGAAAGTGGAGCTATATATATATATATATGATATATAACTATATATATATATATATATATATTATATGTTTTTTTTTTTTTAATTATAATTTATATATATATATAATATATTATCCTAAATATATATATATATTTATGATATTTTATATTATATATATTATATATATAAATTACTATATATATATATATATCTATACTATATATATATATATATATATAATATACTATACTATATATATTATATATATATATATATATATACTATATATATACTATATTACTATTTTATATAATATATATATATACTATATTATATATTATATTTATATATATATAATATATACTATATATATATATATTAATATATATATATATATCACTTATATATATATATACGATATATATATATATTTATAATATCTATATCTACTATATAATATTACTATATATATAATTATAATATATATATATAATATATATATATATATTATATTATATATATTATATATAATACTATAATTATATATATATATATTCATATATAAAATCTGGTTTTGAATAAAATTATGTTAAATATGTTCAGGCTCATAGTTCAACGAGGAATTATTTTTAAACCTTAAGATGAATCTAAAATATGATTTTTATTCTTTTTAGGAAAAAAAAATAATAAATTATATTACGTAACTGTACAGGCAGTTCATCGTTCAGAGAGGAATTATATTAAAATTTAAGAAGAGAAGTGATGATTCTTTTCTGTTTTTTTTTAATTCTTATTCTATGAAATATTTTCTAAGTTTTAAATTCTAAGCTAATAAAGATGTCAAGAAGAAAGTGAATGATTCCTTTTCTGTATTTCTTAAAATTCTTATTTTCTATGAAAATATTTTACTAAAGTTTTTGACTGGTAAGTTTCTAAATAAGATGTCATTATAAACATTTAATTCAATCATACCCTCAAATTTTGTAATCAGAATAATGTTTCGTGCTGTAAATGGAGAATATTTATAACTAAGGGTCGGAGCGCGGAGCCGGAGCCGGAGCCGGAGTCGAGCAATCTTAAAGTGGTCGGAAGCCGGAGTCGAGCCGGGTAATTTTAAAATGCGTGGAGCCGGAGCCGGAGTCGGAGCCGGGTAATTTTAAAATGCTTGAGCCGGAGCCGGAGTCGGAGCCGAGTAATTTTAAAATGCTGGAGCCGGAGCCCGGAGTCAGAGCCGAAAAAATTTACGCTTAACGATGTTCTAAGCGTAAAAATTGAATTCTAAACGCGTAGAGTCATTTAATTTCGTAATTTTGGGATTGTGTCTAGATAGTGGAAGTGTTCGTAGTGGTAGTGGTCGCATGGAATATATTTTTATTTTTTTCTTCCATTATTTGTTCGGTGATTTGGGGCCGATTTCCACCCTGAGGTCAACCTCATTGACTTCAGGGATATATTTAAAGTTGCATTCCGTCTCTCACAATCTGCTAATTTGTCCTCAAACCAAAGTTTAATCAGAATTTATTGAGTCAATTAAAACTGATTGAACAAGGCTAGAGGAATAACAAATTGGGAAAAAGAAATTTTCTCTGCAGTTGTAATTGCTGCAGAGGCTTTCAACTTTCCTACAAACATTTTTTTCCTTTCAGAAAAAAGAACACTTCTACAAAAGTAGTAGTTGCTTAATTTCAACATCAGTTATAATTATTATTATTATTATTGTTATTATTATTATTATTATTATTATTATTATTATTATTATTATTATTATTATTATCATCTATTATTATTATTATTATTTATTTTATTAATTATTATTTTATATATTATTAGTTTATTATTTATAACAATATATATTATTAGTATTATTATTATTATTATTTATTATTATTATTATTATTATTATTATTATTATTATTATTATTATTATTATTATTATTATTATTATTATTATTATTATTATTATTATTATTATTATTATTATTATTATTATTATTATTATTATTATTATTATTATTATTTTTATTATTATTATTATTATTATTATTATTAGTTGAACATTGCATGAAATTAAATATTATACTGATGTTTTAATGATATTTTTTTATATGAATTAAGATGTCAGTGAATTAATATTATTTTATAAATATTTGTATTATTATTAGTAAAGTATTATTAAAGATTGAACAACTGTATAATATTATATATTTGGCATCTCCGAAGGTATCAACAAAAAAACCAAAAAACTTGGTGACAAAGCGAATCTGAATTTAATTTTATCTCGTGTTAATATCATCATCATAGGTTTGTGATATTTTTTCGCTTCACATACCTATCCTGATTTTAATATTAAAAAACATATATAAAGTGTGCAGATCACTTCTATATACTTAGCACTGCAATTACGATTTACATTCTTTTTTATCGGTATTTGTTCGTTCTGGCAGTCTATTGTGATATCAGAAGTCAATAATTATTCTTTATCTATCTATCTATCTATCTATCTATCTTTCTATCTATCTATCTATCTATCTATCTATCTATCTATCTATCTATCTATCTATCTATCTATCTATCTATATATCTATCTATCTATCTATCTATCTATCTATCTATCTATCTATCTATCTATCTATCTATCTATCTATCTATCTATCTATCTATCTATCTATCTATCTATCTATCTATCTATCTATCTATCTATCTATCTATCTATCTATCTATATATATATATATATATATATATATATATATATATATATATATATATATATATATATATATATATATATATATATATATATGTATATATATATATATATATATATATTGCAGGTTATCCGCTCTCCTTTTTTGGTCCACGCAAGGGCCACTGCATATATATATATATAGTATATATATATATATATATATATATATATATATATATATATATATATATATATATATATATATATATATATATATATATATATTACAACCACAAGCAACTGGCCACCTTCAGATAAATCAAGTGGAGGTTGTCTGCGGTTGAGTTTTATTTGAAGGTGGGATAATATCTTAGGATCTGGTACTTTTCATTAGCCCAGCTAGAGCCGGTTCTAGATCCCAACCATAAAATGTTTCTACATTCCTTTCTCTACTGCGCAATCTGTGCTTTTTCCTTCGGGGAGCCCCATCCAGGGGATCCCAGCCACCTTGTTTTAACTTAAAAACCTCAATATCAAGCTCTACAAGATCGAAAACATAGGGAATCATACATCATTTAGTTTACTATGTACACTTATTTTAAGATTCGACTCCAGCTCCAGCTCCGGCTCAGTGATCCACATTTTGAGCCTACTCAGCATCCGATTCCTTCCTTTACTCCGATTCCTTCTCAGAACCATGTCGGCTGCTTATTTTTTTTTTATCTAACTATGGCCATAATCCAGCTTTTGATCTCAGCACCCCAATGGGGAATAAGAGTTGTGAAACCTCGGCTCCTCCAAAGTGTCACCACCATCAATAATTGTTCGAAATTTGAAAGAAAGACGGCCAAAAATAAAAACTGGAGAAATATCCCTAATACTCGTTACCATATATAATGTATATATAGTTGCAGAGGGTAAGCTCCAAACGCTTCAGTGACCTCGAGAATGAGACCTTCGACATTGGGAACCTATACATCGACACCTCAAGCGTCGAAATTTAACGATGTAATGGAAATTTCCAAGTCAACTGTCTACTTGACTTGGATTTCTTGCCGGATTAGAGATCCACAACCGTCAAAAATGGTCTTGCCAACCTTAGAAACCAATAATAGGACGTCTCAGACTTCAAAATCTAACGGTGTAATGCAAATTTCCAAATCTATGGCCAAAATGACTTGAATTTGCTACCATTAGGAAGCTACAGAGCCTCTGAAAACTTTGACGTTCCCCTTAGAAACGCGTCTTGGTCATTGACATGCAGTGTTGCCACTGGAAATAATCAACAATATTCTAGAGTTGTGGCCCTTGACCGTCAGATGCTGGCATGACTTACTCGATCATACCGTGTGATGAAAGTACAAAAAAAAAATGATAGCAAGAGCCAAAATCTTAGCATTATATTAGGCCCTAGAAAAAACAACCTGAAGAGGCGGCACCCCCTTACGGATGTGCAGGGTTGCGTAACCTTGTCTACGACGAGGTGATACCACCAACAATTAAAATATTATGTGTCTGGAGTGACACGAACTTCCTAAGACACCCTAAGGGGTTCCTAAAATTTTAA
>JABUQX010124309.1:0-21807 GCA_015478945.1 Trachelipus rathkii | reverse complement strand
AAGCTTCAGTCTTAAATATTACTGATGGTGCTCTGTATTTTACTCCGTGCATTTTGATAGAGTAGGAGTCAAAAGCCAAATGGTTGTATTAAACTGTTCCTTGGAAGCTTTTTAACTACTTTTACTTAACCCCTCTAAATCTATAGAGCGGCGAGATTGTATGTAGTGCTTCATAATTATCTTATAAAGATTTTCTATCTTTCTCTATATGGTTATCTTATTATATATAGCAGCGGCAAGGTAATATATATAAGCTCGTAGGGATTACTTATATCGTAAGCGTACTCACTTATATATATATAAAACTTATTTGACGCCTTATATATATGTTAAACTAACAAAGGGTAGTGCTATAGATATCTATGGCTGCTAATTGAAAGTTTTTGTGTTGATATGGGTAACTCCAGGTCACTAAGTATTTCGCTTTTAAAACGATGCTTCCTCTTTCCTGCACATAATAGGAAAGGATTGTATTTCATTTTAACAGCAAAAATTTCTTTCACTTCATCTCATATCTCAAAACTACAATAGGCTACAGGGGAAAAGGAATACATTGCTGGAATGCTGGTCAATTTTAGTGCGCAAGAAATGTTTAACCAAAAAAAAAAAAAAAAAAAAACAAAGAAATAATCAAAAATGCTCTAAACTGAGCATAATAATTTCCTCCTTTCATGTTGCTAATTCAACAATGGTTGATCGAAATTAGAATATATGACTTTTATTCTTTCGACTACTTTGTAAAAATGTGTTTTTGAAATGACGTCATCCTTAATGATTTGTATTTTACAGTGTGATAAAACAAGATTTTAAAATAAAAGTTGGGTTAATAAACTCTTTCTTGATAAACATACATCTACCCCACGCTTAACACATGAAGCGCGTCTGAGCGTACCGTTCAAGTTTTTGTTCAAATAAGTGGTGGCATCTATATAAAAATATACATAAGATCCTTTTTCATTATAAAGTATAACTCTTCTATTATTTTTTTTTTTTACTCATAAATGATAAATATACCTAAGGAGTATATAATATTGATACCGGGCTAACCGGGGGATATGCAAATGATCTCGGGTCCCTAATCGGGCCTTCGGGAACTACGGGGTAGGACTTAAATTTACTCCATCCCACTTACGGGGATTGTTCTCCGGAAACCCCTACGCGTCTTTGTCGGTATTTTGAGGTATTGTACGCGGGGGTTCCTCCGCTACTCCCCTACGGGGTAAATGTTAAACGTATTCCCTACCCTGTTGTTTCCCCGATCGTATCTCGATGCCACTCCTATCTATTTGAGTCCAGAGAGGTGTTATACGTGTATACAAAATGTAATATTATAGTGGTAGTATTAGCGGCCATAAATAAATATATTCCAGTAATTGGATTTTAAAAAATTGTGAGTAGTAGTATATTATATTGTATCGAGTATCTACCGTGTACTTTAATAAATGTTACGAGTATCAAGTTGACAACACTATTAGATATATTATATATTACTCTAAAGTATATAATATAATATAATTAATATATTATATTAATTTATTAATTAATATTATATTTGATAAATATATTAATATAATATATATATATATATATATTATTAATATCAGGGTATATCAAAGTTTAGTATTAATATATATTTATATTATCCGTCATAGTATATCTCGAATACAAAAGATTTTTTTAAAACGGAATTCACATTTGGGACATCTAATGTGAATGTTTTTGGTGTATTATGTAAATAAGTAAAAAAAAAAAAAATAAAATAAAAAAATAATAAATAATATATATTCTCAAAAACTACAAGCTACATTAGCGACATATAGGGAATTACCATTTTGGAATTTCACTTGAGTAAATTTCACATAAGAAAATGTAAAAAAAAAAAATAAATATATATAAAAATTATATTGTAATTAATTATAGAATTTGATTAAGAAACTTTTCATATCGCAATTTGATAAGATGTATTGATCTAAGAAGAAGAAAGGTATCTTATTATAGTATAGTATAGTATATAGTATTCTTGGGTTATACTTTTCACAACATAACAGTAGATTGAAAAACCGCATGTTGCGCGTGAGGACAATTGCCGGGTGCTATACAGCGCTCGAAGTCTCTAATTCAAAAAAGTGATATTTTGCCATATGATAGTACTTCCTTTTCTTTATATGTTATATTTTGTTTAGTAAACGCATAACGCAGATAGTATTCCCCAAGGATATACAAGCGGCACCGGGTACAGTACAAAGGGGTTCTCTCGGCTATTACAGCGCTGTCGCAGGACGACTAGCTGCCTATCGGTGCGTTGTGCTCCTTATAATTTCAACCTTTTGATGTTAAATTTCCCGCGAGGATGGAGGGACTCTCCCGGAAACTTCTGATAAGACTCGTTCCGGATGTTGGATGATATCTTGAGTTATGAGCAGAGGTCAAAGGGTGAGGACTTGCTCTCTTCCTCGGCCCGCCTATTCGACCCTCAACCGGGTATGGAAAACGTACCCTCGCATTGTTTGTTTGCGCGTCGTGAGCGAGCAGATCTGAGAGCTCTTCTTTTGCGTTCAAAGCAATGTCATTTCTCTATGTAAATATTATCGACCTCCTTTGAACTAAAAACTGTAGGTAGTGCTCCCTTTCAAGCAGCTTAACTTGCAACAGTCTTTCATGGCCTTTAATCATCCAGTTTATAGAGTGACTTCTACTATAATTACCGAAATAATTGCTTTGACACCTGGGACGACTGTCTGTCATTACAAGGAGACATTGTGATCACGCACTTAATATGCACGGTCATAAAACGTACATTTCAAAATTAATGGCTTGGTTTTTTTTTAAGCTGCTGTGAACTAAATAGGAAATGTAATACTATCTGGTGGTAATTTATTGAGAGTTCCCATTAAGGGCCTTCTATTAAAGAGAGAAATAATAGCTTTTACATTTTACATTGAATTGATTGATTACTAAATTCATCTGTTCCATTGTCTATTTATCTCCTAAACTCCAAAATAGATTGCATCGTTTTTCCAAGAAATGTATTCCTTTACGCTGTAGCTATTGTTTGAAATGGTTTTTTTTTTTTTTTTTTTTTTTTTTTTTTTTTTTTTTTTTTTTTTTTTTTTTTTTACATTTTCCGGCCCCCCGCCACATTACATATAAATGTAAGTTATTGAGATATCTGGATTGAAACAATAATATTTTGCTGTATTGAAATACATATAAGCCTAATACTATATATATATATATATATAGTAATATAATATAATATATAATAATTAATATTATATTTATATATATATATATATACTAGATATATATATATGGGGTATATATATATATATATATATATATAGGGTTTATATATAAAGATAAATTTATAATATAATATATATATATATATATATATATATAATCGAAAGGAAAAAGTAAAAATGAATGATGGTATTGCTGAATAAAAAAAATAATTGAATGATTTTTTTTCATATAAAACAACAATTTAAAAATGTGTTAATTTTCTACTATGTAAGGTATTAAATATTGCTAAAATACTTGTTCTATTGTGTTTTAATACCGTGTTGGTTTTAACTTCGATAATTAAACTCTAAGCATTTTTTTTATTTCCAGACACTTTTTGAAAACCTAATTTGCTTTTTCCTAAATATATTTAATATTAAGTTGTCAATTTTCTAACGAAATGAACTGAAGAAAATATTAATTAAAAAACTGATAAATATTTTGCGCTTCGGCATGGACAAGTGGGGTGGGGTGAGATTGTGGCATGGTGGTTGGGGAGGATGGAAGAGGCAATGTTGGTTGTAAGGTTGATATAGGGGCAGTTGGTGTTTGTTGCGGGGTGGGAGTTGATGATTGAGGTGTGATGGGGGATGTTAGTATAGGTATAGATATATATTATAGATATTATATATTATATTATGATACTATATATATATTATATATATATAGTATTATATATGGTGAGGATATACTCATATCCATACTAACCTATATATCACACCGCTCACTAACCTATACCTATACTATCATACCCCTATATACCTATACATCATCCACATATACCTACTCACCCCTATATACCCTACCTATACTATATCCCCTACATACCTTACTAAACCCACTACTACCCTAACATATAAACTATAATTATATAATATTATATATAATATATATATATATAGGGTATATGAGGGTAGTGAGGGGGGTAGGGTGAGTAGAGGGTGAGGTGTAGGATATGAGGGGAGTGAGGGTAATATATATAGGTAGTAGTGGGTATGATAGGGGGGAGGGTGGGGGTAGTGAGAGGGGGGGATATGAGAGTAGGGGTAGGGTAGGTAGGGAGATAGGGGTGAGTAGGGGGTGGAGGTATATATACTACCATACCTACCTAACTATACATCACCCGCCCCTCCCTACTACGCGTTGAGGACAATAATGTACCACGGTTGTTAAAAATGAATTATACAGCTTAGAGCTTAATTACTCCTAAAGCTCACAAAAAGAAATTATTGAGGATATCAAGATAACAGTTTAAAGACACCGAATTATTCCTCAGTCAAGGCGACATTATCTAATCACAGAGTTTGAGTCACAAGAGTAAACTGTTAACTTTCCATCATTTCGTTTCTTTAATATTAATTAGATGTTAAATAAATTATATAAATTTAGCAAATAATAATAAAATACGCAATTATTTTGAAATTAATTCAGATTACATAATAATGTTAAAGTTTAAAAAGTTAACAATAATTAATAGAATAAGAAAGGTAAAAATTAGATAAATTAAAGCTTTTGCCATTAACTCTTAGAAGGATATAGTAACACATCACGAAATTGTTTATATATGCTTTACTCAGTCACGGTAGAAGTTGTTTAGTTATTTACCATATGGCGGTATGTTAATATTTATATACAGCTTGAGCTTATCCTCCAAACTCAAAAAACTTTGGATTATTCCAAGTAAAGATTTATTTATAAATATTAGCAAATAGATATATTACCGATATTTCTCACTGTCGAAGTATAAGCGACATCAAATACAGGTGTCACAGTATACATCGTCCTTAATATATTTCGTTCTTTATATTATTTTTATTTAAGATGTATTCGAACAATATTTTATTGAAGTATAATTCCTGCACTTATTTGATAAGATATTGTTAAAGAATAGTTATACATATTATAATGAGAAGTTAATTTATTAACTGTTACCTTACTTGAATTTTCTGGGAGTTGAAGTGTGTATTTAGTTCCGTATAGATATTAAGTCGGGGGGTGAGGACTTATATGCAAATTCCTTCATGAGTGCTATGAGAAACGTACTAATATTTCACAGGCTTTTTTGGTTTGAAAGTTTCTATGGTGTCCAATCTACAAATGACCAATCAAATCTGGACTCTTCAAGGAACAGTTTATGAAGAGTTTATATATAATAATAATAGCTAAACCGAGTTCCTACCGTCAAGGTACCGAGCATCATAGCTAGAGTGTCCACGCCTTATATGTCTAAAATCTCTCAGTTCTTGTTTATGATAATATCGTTAGAATGTTAAAATAATTTTGACATTATAATTTGGTTTTATTGACTATTTTATATTGTTAATAAGTAATGTAATAAGATATTAAAGATTAATTTAGATGAGATTAATAATTAGAGTAATTATAAGTAAATTATTAAATACTTACCAATTATATTTTACTATATTATAATATTATATACTTATATATATTAATATATTATAAGGAGGCGAAGGAATAATAATGGATATATTAATTGATTATTATGTAGCTGTGGTTATACACAATTCCTTGGTGATTTATAGTATTTCGTCTTTTGATTCGGTAATATACTATGCTGATTGTTGCCTTTTATTTATTATATATAATTAACTGTTTATTTATCTTTATTTAATAATATTTTAGAATCCAAAGTATTATTTTTGTGCCATTTATTTGGTAGGATAAAGCTCTGCTCGTTATATGGCACTGGGGCTATTATATTTATGTATACACTTATTATTATAGTACTAGCTGCTAATAAGCATCTATTGCGTGTGGTTCTATAATCCCATGAGTAAAGTTGACTAGATTTATTTTAATATTTCGTTTTTATCAAGTGTACTCACAATTTAATTATTATAATAGTATATATGTTATATATTATATAATTTAATTAGTATATATATTTATATAATTAACTTAAATATTTATGTCTTTTCTAGAATGTATTTATTAATAATTTATATATTATATGTATTTAGATATATATATATATATATATATATATTATATATATATTATAAATTATATAATGTATAATATATATATATTTATTTATTTATAATTATATATTATATCTATATTTATAATTATTATTTATTTTATATATTATGATTATTATATTGGTGATTGGGTTAGGGGTTTTCCGGGGGGTCCCTGGATACATGCCTGAATAACATTAAATTTAAGCCCTTCTCTCAACCATTCTGAGTATATGGGGATGTGTTATTTAACGTGTTCGGAACATATTTCGGTCAGTAGCGAGTATTATTAATTATTAATTTTAAATGGTTATTCATAGTACTATAATTTTCCCTTATTCGATTATCATTTTAAGTAGTATAAATTTCTAGACTATATGCTTATCACGAGATTTTCTACCTTTTCATTTCTTCTTTCCTTGTCATATTCCTAAAGCTGGGTCTATCAAGTTATATACTTTCATTTATCTTACATCACTCATCAACGTTTTAAATTGGCTGGGGTATTCTGTTCATAAACCAAAAGGTGACCTTTCCTATATATATAATCCCCTGTGTTCCTGTTTTCATATATCTCAAATAATTCATAGTTTGTATAATTTCAGATAATAATAATATAATGGTATTTTGGTGCGCTACTGGTATTAAAGAACTAGGCTCAGCTGTCTTGGATTTTGTTTTACATTGGTACCTCCAATATCGCTATCTTTAATTCTTTAATTTCCTATTTTATTATACGTTCAACTCTTCTCTCTTTCTAATATTCGCTTTTATTGGTAGTTCTCTTCCTTATATATATTATTTATATATCCAATTGAAATCTCCTTTTCTCCTTCCTTCTTATTCTATCTATTTTTTTTTCATATTCCGCACTAAAATGTGTTATTGTTTATCATTTTTTTCTATTTATTAGTTCTTAAATTTATACTGCTTCAATTTGAGTAGCTGACTAGTCCCTCATGTTATTATTTCCTAATTTAGGAAGGAATTTATACTGTAATGTAATCGATTTCTGATGGCTTATGTCTGTTCTTCTGCATGTTCCACTAAGACTAAATTTCGCTTTTTCTGTTTATTTTACTCTGTTTATTAAGTTCTATCTAACTAAATTCTCATAGACAGCATGTCCTTTTACACAATTTCATTTTCTTTTCCCTGTTTTTTCATCAAAATTTGGATGATTTCAATGTTTCTCGAATCGTACAAGGGTTGCACTTTGTGATTTCGTAAGGCTAGTTTACTGCTATGTTACCGTTAATGGTTAATGTTTTGTCGGATCGATTTAGTAGTTCCGTTAATCGCATGAGAAGTGTGTGCTAGAGTTCCACGTAATCGAACCCATACATATTCTACCTAACCTAGTTTGACTTAACTCAAACTAACCTAACCAAGCTTAACCTACCTAACCTACAACTGAGTTACTGCCGAAACTACTATTTGCTACGTACGAGAAATGCGAATCATGTAATATTATATGGCTGCTTGGAAATGTAACAACACGCTGCAGGAATATATAATCTAATGTACTTTACATCTCTGGTACCGAATCTGTATTGTTTGCCTGTAATCCTAAGCCGCTACCTATCTAACTATATAATATTATTTAATCATATTAAATATATTATTAAGTTTTAGTAATAATAGACCCTATAATTATATTATGTAATTATATATTAGTTATATAATGTTCTCTTAGTTTTTATGTTATGTACTTTATTATAAAAATTATTATCTATTAAATTTTTATATTACAGTGTTTAAATTTAATAATATATATTTATTTGCTCTGTTTGCTAATCTGATCTAATTTATCAGCTGATGAGGCCAAATTAGTTACGGTTGTATCTGCATCTTCTAAACATTGAAAATCTTTTGAAGTGTAATTTATTGGCATTATTCAAAAAAGTGAGCGATGGCTGAGGTAGTTTGCAATGAATTTATTAATTGTTGGGTTGATACTGTTGTAATGTTAAAATCAAGTATGGAAAAGAAGTCTCGTTTTGCAAGATATTTGCATATATGTTTCTTATTTATTTGTTTCAAAGGGACCTGTGGCGATGCAGATGTAGATGTTTCCTTTAGTACAAGAATAAATCATAAATCGAAAAGCTATTAATTGCATTCTTGTCTTTACGTTATTTATTATTATGTTTAACGGGCTGAAGTTGGGTAAAATAATAGTGCTCAAGTATTTAGATTCATTATTATATGTTATAATTGTCGATGGTCCATTAAGGGGTAAATGGAGATAGCGATGGTAAGAGTTGTAAGATTTATATTATCATTAATTATTAATAGTATTATATTCTAAGTTATTTTACCATGCCTATACTATCTCATACTAATAGTATTTAATTCACTATATCTTGTGAGATAGTTTGATATATATAGGTACTCTTAGTATAATCTTCCTATGTAAAATTAGGTGGTGCATATGAATTATACTGTTAATTTATAAATAATATATAAAATAATTATAAATTAAAACAAAATAAAATAAGGTAAAATCATTAGCTTACCACTTATATATATATATATATAATATTTAGAAATATTTACGTATGTACATAAAAGTAGTAGATAAAAAATATTAAGTTTACTTAATTGAGCAGAAAAAAAAATGTATAACATGCTTTTTTAGGTAATTCACCTATGAAAGATTCAGCTCTAGCGTCAGAAAAAAATTTGGTATTTAAACAATGCATAATACGTTAAGTAACCTAATGATATATTATATAATATAATATATACTATTATATATCTATAATATATAATTATATATATTAAGTATTCTAATTAATATATATATATATATATATATATATCATAATATGAATACTATATATTAATCTGTGGTTTGCAATTTCCTAAAGGTATCAACAATGAAAGGTGGATATCTACTATTGTTATAAAGGATAATAGCGCTAACATACGGTCTAGGCCATGCCTAAAATGAACAAGACAGGAAACAATTACTATAAAATCAAATATTTTCATTGTTCTCCTGCAAAACTCATATTTAGAATATTGGCCATGATATTGAATAACTTACTAATCCCGCTGAAAGCACCCTAAAGGAACTATAAATCTTAGTATTATGATTATATATATATAAAATAATTTATATATATATAATATTATATATATATATGCGAAATAAATATTATATATAATTAAAATGCGATATATTAAACATTAATAAATATAAGATAATATATATATAATTATATATATATATAATATATATATATAGTAAGTGTATATATACAAAGCTATTAGCTACCTATAATACTAAATTATAATATATATATATATATAGTAATTATGACAATAATTTATAATATAATATAAAGTGTTTTATATGTAATATATATATAATATATATAATATATAAATTATCCGGAATATATAGATAATCTATATTGGGCAGCGGATGGCTTCAGAAATGTGATGCTTAATATATCCTTTTTACTTAGTAAAAAATTGGATTGATGTGAACATGTTTAAAAGCATATCAGGCAATGAATTGTCCACACGAGCGTTAATAATAATCTATTATATATATATATATAATATATATATATTATATATATATAATTATATATATCTTTAGCATGAATACATTGCTGCTAGCATGCGCCTCGCAATGCCTAAAGTAAAAGAATTAAAGAAAATTTTGATTTGTCACTAATAATCGTGATTTAAGCAATAAAGATATTACTCGAATTATTATCTTCTACGCTCAACTAAAATAATTCAATTTTATATTTAATTTCCCATACTCGAACAGCCCAACGTGAAATAAAATTTCGCTCTAGTCAATACGTAAGCTTGCGTAACTTCGGTATTGCGCCTTGCTGCCTGTATTTGAGTTAGTTTAAAGGGATTTAAACAGGTGCGCTGCCGCTCTGGCCAGCAACTGGAATCAAATTTGATACACCTATACCGAAAGTTATTTAATTACGATCTGGCGAAATTACTTAGATCAATGCTTTCTGTGGAACTCTGAACAGCCAAGTCCAAATATGTACAGTGATTTTTACGACGAAAGAAGAGAAATAGTCATGTTTGTGGATTCGCAATCGCAAGGATTCTGTTTCTTTTTCTCATTATTCTGGCATTTCGCCAAAACTTTATAAAAGAAGGTTATTACAACTCTCTGATCATAGTTCTGTGTTATTTGCTAATTTAATATATAGCAATTTATAAAATAAAAAGAAAAAATTGAGAATAATAGAGAATAAAGCTTCCTCTCATCTTTATTTCTTCTTTTTTTGTCCTATTAAAGTAAGTAAATTATACCAATAGTCAAAATTCATCATGTATTCAATAAAACATCGGGTAATTCTGCAAAGTGACCAATTCATTACTAATGGTCATATGAGTCTCTTTCTTCATGGGCTAACCTTGAGAATTATATAACAATAGATGCATTAAAAATAATTATTTGGGTTGTATCATGTATGTTTATAAGAACTCAACTTATCTCAAACTAGAAAATTGTCTCTAGGAGATCCAAAACAATTGACGTTATCATGAGCGC
Organism: Trachelipus rathkii; assembly: GCA_015478945.1. Lineage (NCBI taxonomy): Eukaryota > Metazoa > Arthropoda > Malacostraca > Isopoda > Trachelipodidae > Trachelipus > Trachelipus rathkii. The sequence continues at coordinate 10,998 of JABUQX010124309.1, read as the reverse complement.
GCAAAAAAAATTGCATTACATAGGCTATTCATATAATCATCTAACAGTAATAAAAAAAAACAAGCAACAATATCATGGAATTGTTTGACTTACGCCATGAAGAGCAGACACTTTTTTCGTGACATCCGGCTTTCAATATGTCCTGCATCGATCCTGGATATGCGGTCGTGGGGTAAATTGGATATTCATATTATAAAAGAATATTGTGTTGTGTTTGGGGATAGAGATATTATAATAACTTTCTCGCACCTCAAACATCTTTCGTCAGGATATAATATTATAATATTATATATATATAGTAATATATAATATATATTATTATATATTATGAATTTTGGGATGGTACTGAGTATATTAGCTATTTATAATTATATTATTTATATATAATATTATTAAAATATAATAACTTAAGTATATATATCTATTACTATATCTTTATATTATTTATCTATTTATATATATGACAATTCGTTGCTAGTATATCTCTTCGCGACGAGCAAAGCCGTGTGCACCCTTGCAGTAATAGCGGGCATTTTCTTCCTATTCAAATTCTCCTGACGTAAGTGCTCCCTACACCCTCCTCTCTCACTGCGCTTCTCTTTTCCCTACTGGACGAATCAAGACGTCCATGTTCTGCTAGAGATCTATCTTTGTGCCCATCAATACATCTTCTCAATTACACACCTCCCTCTGGTAACAACTCTAGTCCTTGTTCGTCCTCAACCTTATTATATCCGTTTTCTGAAGGTTATGTTATGCTTAACTTCCTCTCACTGAAAGGTCCAACTCTACTCTTTATCGGCCTCTCCTAGTTCTTTCCTCATAACTCAAATCCCCTGTACGAGTGATTCATGGCATTCCTCCCCTTTCACTCCTCCATTCACTCCTCCTCTACTTCTCATCCATCTCAGTGCTTGTTCCTATAATTAGCCTTATGCCTTTGAAAATTACATTTTGACTTGCGTAGCGATATTACTTAGGGTGATCCTTGATAAAATCATAGTGATAACAGTTATACGGGTAGTATTAATTATCTAATGCTGGGTTGTAGCTAGCCCTATGATAACTTATAGATGCATTTACTCTTTCGTAGCTCCGTTCCAATAACATATATTCTCTAATATCTGGTCTCACCAATATCTATTATAATATAAACTTAACTTATATTGAAGAAGATATACTATGCACATGTACATCCACATCTATTTATACTATTATATTACTAACATTGTCTCCAATATCCCAAGATTCCGTATCTAATTATAATAACAAAGGAGCTGCTTAGCTGTAATTATATACCTCTCTATTATTACTAATTACTCTATATAATAATAGCCTTTCTAAGTCTGTATCTACAGCTGGGGCTCGGCATCTTCAACTCTTATTTCCCTATCTTAAAGAGTACCTATTTAGAAAAGTTTACTCCTTCAAAGTGCTCCAAACCTTCTCAATAAAGATTTTTAAAGATATTCCATGGTCTGTGATAGTCTCCCTTCATTTCACGCTTCCCCTCTGCTTGCTGTTTTTCTCACGCTTCATGTTCTGTTCCCTGTTATTGACAGTCCATGTTAAGTTGAACCGTTGCGCTCCGGCGAACAATCGAGTGTCTAACGCTAGAGTGTAATAAATAATCTCCTAATATCCTTATTCTTATTATCTTAGATTTTATTGGTTTTCCAACGTCATACTTTAGGAACTTATGTGGGAGTTACTTCAATGTGCTGCGTATGGAAGTCTTTGACATTATACTTCCATCCCAAAGCGATTGACCGGTGTTAATTCCGGTAACATTAATTACTGCGTTCACTTAATAATATAAGCATTATTAGGGCTCTACGCTCAATGTATCCCGGGCAAACTCAATAACCTTTTTTGGGTTTTCCCCCCCAATTAATTGAATCAATCAAATATCTCTCTTCATGCTTAAACTTACGTGTTCTCTAGTATCCGTTATAGCCTACGTTCAACTTTTCCTTTAAGTTATCGCTTCAAATGAATTTCATACGGCGATGTATGTTCGTACGGGTAGCGTAACTTATTTCCTTCTCTACCTTATTCTTTTTCTGTCTAAATTGTAGGTGTTCCCCATTAAGGTATTGCTATATCTATCTATCTATCTTTATATCTTTAAAATATTTTTACAATTTAATTATAATGGTAATACTTATTCTCCTGTATCATTATCCATTCTACTCTAATACCACTTTGTATGCCGAAAATCCTCGATAACGATCTCAATCTATCAATTAATTTCAAGTCTCTATTCAATATCTGGCTCCCTCATTCTTTTACTTCCAAGAATTTTCCCTCGTTCATTTATAACCCTACTCCTTATTCCTCCGCATTTCTTATTTTCTCGGCATACTCTGGAACTAGGAATTTCTTCCGGTGTGTTGGTCAGCCATCGTACTCAAACCTTAAGGGCGAAATGATTGAATTTTCTTTAAAACTCAAGATCACTTACTATACTATACTCCAAATCTCCCTCCTTCTATACACGAACAGTCCCTTCAACTTTTCCCTATTCTCTTGCCTTCTTTACGAAGCGTGTTTTTTCTCTGCTTCTTCCTTCTGTTTGCCCTTGCCCGCTGTATCATCGACCAATTGATACCCAGCGTTTCTCGATCCATCCTGCGTACTAAATACAAAAAAAAAACTTCAAAAGATAAAAATCGTTCTTTAAAAAAATTATTCTCAACAACATATCGTGTTATTAACCTATGGGCCTGGCCTGCAAAGAAACTAAACAAAGGCGAATCTCCCTCCGATTAAGAAACACTGTTGAGACTTTTTTTGTTTCCTTCTTCCTCGATCTCTACTCCAGCTAGTTACCCAATTGGTCCTTTCTAGCGTCTCCCGCTTGCTTCAGCTTGTGAGACATTAAATCTCCTTGTTTGCTTGCTCGCTATAGACCTGGGGGGGGGGCGGGCTCTAGGTTTTCACACGACCGAACTTTTCTGTTCTAAGCAGCTAGGACGATTACCGGAGTCAGATAGACTCAAAATGTACTCCCCTTAGTACAGACTAGTTTCCGGTCACTATTTCACTTGCTTCATCTTTGACCCTCTTCCTACTCTTGCGTGACGCGATGTTGGCTAGCCTTTATTCTCTTTTTCTTTCTCTTATAGTACCCCCGCAGGCGGTCAGTATGCTCGACGGGAGGCTTATGGTAAATCTCTCGCGGGCTATCCACAACTCTTACGACTGCCCCGCGAATTAGCACCAAGGGTGTGCTGTGTCTGCGCAATGAGTTTTGTGGAGTGGAAATATTGTGTCAACTAACTCCAGGCTTATAACCCTCGCGGTGCTTCCTTCTTTTCCTGCCATCCTCTCGGTTGCTGGGCTGTCGTGAGAGCCTTCCGCGCTCCTACTCATTCAGGCTTGTTGGTTTTCCACCGGCTATGTGCGAGTCAGCTAACCCTCTGCAGACTCTGCGTAAAAGTTTCGAATGAGCACTTTAGCGTTCGCTGCCATGGCTCTCATACTGCCGGCTAATGATATAAGGGTTCGTTTGCCAAGTCTAGTCTGGTTTGGCTTCTGATGAGAGCGTGTAAGCGATTCTATAAGCCAACTACACTCCTAATTAACATATAGGGGGCTTCTGCCCGTGTAGAGTGGATGAAAAGTAATTTACAATGGGGAGGTCATTGAGGCCTATATTAAAAGTATAACCATCTCGGTAATGTAAGTACTTAAATATCACTTTTACCATATGAATAAAACTAAAATTAATACACATTTCTGAAATCAAGAAAAGAACTGTTCATTCAAAATACAATTCAGAAAATATGGAAAATATTTAGATATAATTATCAATTATCTCAAATTATTGATTAGAAAATTATTTTTCCATTGGTGTAAAATGCATGTAGTAAGTAGAATGTTGCCAATTGTGGTATAGAGATTAGAGTATAAGTATTTACTAGTTAATAGATTAAATAACTTATTATCACATAAATATATGATTTCTATTTTTAGTGTTGGAGACGTTTCAAATTAGCATATAATATATCGATAATCTTCTAGAAATAATAAACTCAAATATGTGGAAGTACGGGTGTATAAAACAATGCCTCCAATTTAGAGACAACATCCTAAGGTTATGGAGCACACATACGTAATCGTAAGAGATAATTGAGCAATGAGTGATACTGAAATGAGAAAAGATATTCATTTTGATGATTAATCTTTACTGCTCTTCAGAGTATCGAGTAACATAAAAGCTGTAATTTTAAGAAGAAGGTAGAGGACACTTTGTAACAATTTGTAATGAATTTAAGATGCGAATAGGCTAGAGACTCATATAATGTATAAAATTTACAATAGCTGCAAGTTTTTTATAGTGGCGCCTACATTATTGGTCGAACGCAATCCAATTATTATAATAAATAGATGAAGTCTAATGTGAAGGAACATGCAAAGGGGTATTTTATGGTTAGATCCTAGCTATTTGGTCTATTGACGATCGCCATATTTACAAGTTGAATGTAAAAGTGTGGATGTTGTAATAATGTGCGCGATGTCATGAAACTAAAGAAAAGAAGAAAAAAGAGGAGGTTGAATCGAGATTTAGACTATGTAAAATCTAATCTAACTGTAGTAATAAATATGATAGAAGAGAATATAAGCATATCGAAATTAATTATATCATTATTAATCACTGCGGAGACTCATAGAATGTATCGCCGAGAACACTTAATTCATCCACTGCGCATCGCAAAAACTTCGACATGAGAAGGTAGATGAGGCTTAAATCTTCTAAATAGATTCGAGCGCTGTTCTCGGGGAACTCATCCCAATCCCTCTATATCTCTCTCTCTCTCTCTCTCTCTCTCTCTCTCTCTCTCTCTCTCTCTCCTCTCTTTTCTCTTTTCCCCTCTCTCTTTTCTCCTCCCCTCCTTCTCCTCTCCTCTCTCTTCTCTCTAAACATAAGCTTGGATGTGCATATAGATATTTAGCAGTTATAATATAGTTATATGAATTGCTGCTATTTTTTATTTTATAGGTTTCATCGGGTCTAGTTCTCTAAATATAAAATAAAAAATATCACGCTTGACTTTGCTTGATATCTGACCGGCTGTGGTTAGTATTATAGTACAGCATCTTGTTAGTATTTTTTTTTAAACCAAGGAAGGGACTAATAGTATGGACAAAATATTTGCTTAAAGAAAATAAGTACATTTTTCAATAATAGTTAGAATAATATGTTTACATGTCTGCTACAGATTTTAAGAAATATTTTCGGATTAATATATATATATATATGATATAATATATAATATATAGGTGGGAACGATATATATATATCATAAATATATATTATCACTTATATATATATATAACTACATATAGATATATATATGAAAGTAAATATTATATCATATATATATAACATACAGATATATATATAATTTATTTTATATATGTACTACTATATATATTTAATACTAATATATATAAATATATATCATATATATATATATTATATATCTATACTTATATCCCTATATAATCATAATCTATATATATATATATTAATTATATCATTATATATATATACCTATAATATATAATTTATATATATAGGTGGGAACGATAACGAAAAAAATTATCACGATAACCAATAAATCGATTTCGAAAACCTCATCAACTATAACCGATGTTCGATAACTAGCGATAACCAATAAATCGATAAATCCTAAATTCCGAACTTGCGATAACGATATTGATATTTTAAATAAAAAATCGAGAAATCCAAATTTTTATTTTTTATTATAAATAAAAAATCTTGGTTAACTTTTATTTGCGGATAATTCCTTTAGAATATTTGATTTTACTACAGGCATAGTAGGGTAAAATAGTTTTATCTTACCATGTTCTAACTATTTTATCTTACTATATAGTAAGATAAAATAGCTTATCAATTTCATATAGCTTTTTTTCCAAAACTTTTAAATCATTCCTTAAGAGGAAGTTTTGAAAGCGTTTAAATCTTCTAATCTTATTTGTGATCGCTAGTATGACTTCCATGGGAACAATCGACTGGTGACGTTCTTTCCCCTCTCTCTGAATCTTAATCTTTTGCTCTTCTGAATTTCGTTGAATCTTTTGCTTTGTGGCGTTGGACATTCCCTCATTCGGTATCTATCCTTCTCTCTCACTTTCTTTCAGAAGTTCCATAGCTGCTGTTAAAGATGCCAACGTTCATTCGTTAAATCTATCAATATTGCCATTCCTCAGGGTTCTTATCCATCACAAACTCTTTTTCTAAGTTTCTTAATTGCTCTCCACTCTTTTACTTCGTCCCTATCTACTCTTACGCAAATAACTCTACCTTTCCTTGCTCCTTTCAATTTGAAAAAAAACAACCCACTCAACAGCAAATAATTGATAATAGAAAGATGGATTTGGGGCAACTGATTTGTGATCATTTTTGCATTTCTAGTTGGGGGAAAGAAAACGTTGTTGTTTACAATGCCTCAAAAACTAAATTCCTTTGTCTATCTATATTCGATACAATCTTCCTCGCAATTTTAATATCTTCGAAAACACAAAACTCAAACTTTCTCCTCTTCTTAATTTTCAAACTATTTTCTCATTCTATTTCTTGGAAAGTTCAAATTATTTCTCGACCTCAATTAGATCTTAATAGGTTGGGTGTTCTGAGGTGCTTTAGGAGCTGCTTCTCCCCACCCCAATTGCTTGCTTTGTATAGTGGCATTGTTTGTCCATGAATGGAGAATGCATTATATATCTTGGGTGGTTTCACACACTCTTTGGTAAGATGAAGTCTAGAGATTTTCTAATTCTTAACTCTCCTACTCTTGCTAACTCTCTTCAATCTCTTTCTAGCCGTAGAATTGTTGCGTCGCTCCCCTTATGTTATCGCCATTACAATGAATACTCCTCTTCTGAACTACTCTGTAGTCGTACACGCATCCGACAAGGACAGTTCGTGCTACTCGTCTTTCTAAACAGCCTTATCCTTTTTTCTGTCTGACTCAACAGTTATGCTCAGTCTTACCCTTACATATACATCACTAGTAATGTCTGGAACATACTCCTTTCATCTATTTTTCCAACTACCTTTCACTTTTACATTTTTAAACTCCGTGTTCGGAGCAGGTCGATCTTTAATTTGGCCTTACGGTATTTAATTTTTTCTACAATTCAGGTTAACTTTTAAAGGCCTCTTGTCTATTTCCATTGGAAAGTATATATATATATTATCATATTATATATATATATATATATATAGATTATATTTTTATATTTATATGTCTTTGTATAATATATATATTATATATATATATATATATATATATATATATATATATATATATATATATATATATATATATATATATATATATTATATTATATATATATAATATATATATATAATTATATTATATAATATATATATATATATCCGATGGCTCAAACGGCTAGAAGCGACGGGCAGTCGCCTGGCAAGGTCGCGGGTTCGAATTCCTAGTTCGGATCCTAGGTAGAATTACCAGAAAGCTTCCCCTCTTGAAATAGGGCTATGGCCCGTGAGGTGTGACTTTTCAATAAAAAAAAAAATAATATTATAATATATATATACTATATAATATATATATAATATCATACTATTATATATACTATAATATATATATATATATATATATAAATATATGTATATTATATAATACTATATACATAGACGAGAGAGAGAGAGAGAGAGAAGAGATAGAGAGAGAGAGAGCACGCATAGCTGTACTTTTGCCCCACATAAACTTAATTATTACTCTTATGTCTAAAGACTCCTTCATGTCACTTAAAATTCAAATCAATAACGACGAAAATATAGCAAACTACTTTGAAGATAATAGCATAAAGCCCTTTCTTTTTTTTCATTTTTTTTTAATATTTCAGAATTTAGATAATATTCAGATTAAAAAGTACTTTTTAACCCAGCGATATATATATATATATATATATATATATATTATATATATATTATATACTATATATATATATATATCATATAATATATATATAAATATATTATATATATTATATATACTAATATTAAATATATATATATATATATATATATATATTATATATATATATATATATATATATATTATATATATATTATATATATATATATATATATATATATTATTATATTATATATATATACTATATCATATATATCCATAGAAGGGTGCTGGTGCTCCCCGACATCCTGCTGGTGGACTCCTGGGTTACAGGAGCAACCAACCAAAGTCAAGCAACGCTGACATGGGCACAACAGGCTTGCTGAGAAAAATTTTCAAATATAGATGGACGACTAAACTTGCATTCGAACCAGGACTCGAACTTCATCTTAGCCGTGGGGCACGGTAGACAATGTACAGGAGGCTCTACCACTATTCTAATCCTCTTCCCCCAAAAAGAAGGCCTCTCGGAACAGTTTTCAAGGTCTCCTGATTCGATATCACTGCTTTGAACTCGGGTACTTATTTAATCCATAGGAAGGGCTTGGAAACCCTTTAAGTGGACTCCACGGCATTTCGCTGGGCGCACATGGGTTTACAGGAGCAATTAACAAAAAAGTCAAAGCAACGCCGGACTGGACACAAAAACCTTGTTGCGACAAATTTTGAACGTCATAAGACAGAGAAAATTTTAATTCGGCGTTGCTCCATTTAATAATTCCTTCTCCATATACGCTTCTACACTAAATCATTAATTCTTAAGACAATACCTAATAGGGTATTAGATAAAATGGATTTTATAAATGACATCTTTATTAACTTAGAATTAAAGAATTAAAAACAATTTATGGAAAATAAGGTATTTAAGAATACCAAAAAAGAATAGTTCACTTTTTCATCCTAATTTTAATAATACATTCTTCTTTGAACGATGAACTGCCTGTTCATTTACGTTTGGATATTTTAAATACGAAATTTTTTTTTTATTTATTTTAAAAAAATGTTTTGTTGTTATTCTCATGCTGGAGATAATTCCTATTTGAATTATGAACTGCCTGAACATAGGTAATATAATTTTATTCAAAACGGATTTTTTTATTAAAATTATATTATTCCAATTAATAATTTTTTATTCAAATAAAAAATAAAGAATTATATATATTACTTTTTTCATAAATTTTAAAATGAGTTTCTTTTGACTGCCTGAGCATAAGTAATATAAATTTATTCAAAAACAAATCGTTTCTTAAAATAAAAGTTATTCAATTAAAGTTCTTCAGTTACTCATCTTTTCCCTTCTTTCCATTGGAATTTATTTTTTTTTGTAATATTTTTAAATTTTCCCAAAAAAAAATTTTTTTTTGGATTTAAAGTATGAGTGTTTTAATAATTCTTTGAGGGCTTCAGATTATGTTCCCACTGTCATCAGAAGAGAAAGTTTCAGGAGTCCGGCAGCCATCATAACTAATATGCGTCTTTAAGTTGCAAGAAGCCTTCAGAAGCATAAGACATGTACTTTCGCCATCTTGTCTCTTGATGTAAGATTGCCACTTTTCCAGCTTGACGCTTTAGAACTTCCATTAATTTTGAGGTAACGTGCTGCTTTGCTATTTATCTCGCCTTACTTAAAGATTTTGTTGTACGAATATTGCGGGACAATCACTCACTTTGCTACGTAAAGTAAGGAAACTCCACACCTCATGTTTTGTGAATGTTAACGAACGTCATCGGAAAACAGTCATTATCAAATGTTTATCAAGTTCATCCTTTAGAAACAATTATTAGTTCTACTCTTTGACATTCAATAAAATCAGTATCACATTTGACCAGCTTCCTGTTCCTCGTCCCTCATTGTTCTTATTTAATTTTTTCAAATTGTACCGATCAAGTTTATGATGCGTTATCCGTAACTAAGCTAATTGCTTGTCTCTATTATTTCGATCCTTTTAAAACATCAATAAAAGTTCTGGATATATTCGCTGAATGTGCGGTCTCTTACTGCTAACGTTTTAGAAATATTGTTATTATCTTCGTCCACATATCTAACATTAATAGCAAAAACAATTTAGCTTTTCCCATGTTGGCAAGCATCCAATTTTTAAATAGCACAAACATCCATTTAAGCAATTTATAAGTTTTTTCCTTTTCCGTTCTTCTAGAATTATTTTACGAATATTTTCCTGGTCTAAAGGGACTCTCAGCTTCGAGCCATGTCTCCGCACAGTGCTTTAAATCTAGGTCTTGCAAAAAAACTTAGTGGGTCACTATCCTTTAAGAACCTATATCAATTGTATTATTGATTTTTCACTTGTCATGACCAGAACAAGTTCTGACATTGAAAAAGTATCCCACTTTATAGTACTGAATTTTTTTTAAATAAAGGTTTATCCTGAACAGCTTTTGCTTGCACCTTTCTTTTAATAATATGCAGCAATGTCTAAAATGAGCAGTGTTAAAATGTTCGCGATTGAATTAGAATCCAGATAAGATGTTTATTGTAGCCCCATGAATTAACTGGATGATCGGTAAACTCTTTTTGCAATGAATCAAACTGACTATTTCCATCAACTGTGTTAAACATGACAAGCATAAGTTCTTTTATTTCAATCGTGTAAAAATATTCGAGTACATGAGGTGTTTTCGATTTTGGTTTAGTGGACATGATTTTTCTAAGGATAATAAACTTAATTAATTCAATATCTAAGAAGTATAGAATTTTTTATTTATTGAATAATTAAATATTATTAAAAATTATTCTTTAAAGAGAATATTATTTATATATATATTATATATATTATATATATATATATAATATATATATTATATATATAATAATATAACAATATATATTATATATATATATATATTTATTATATATATATATATATATATTATAATATATATATATATATTAATAAATTATATATAATTTATATTATATATATATATATATATATATATACTGTATATATATATATATAATATATAATATAATATCTAATATAAT
>JABUQX010124308.1:5000-21108 GCA_015478945.1 Trachelipus rathkii | reverse complement strand
TTTGAAATATTCCTAATTTCATACGACGTCATCTTGAGTCTGCACATTTGGTTTAAAGTTTGGAAAGTATATTTTTGAAAATTTTATTTAATGTTTTACAAATTTTTATTAAGTACTTGACAACAAAAGAGAAAACCCTTGAGGGGGTTTCCTCTAAATAGTTCAACAACGGCTCTCTAAAATAAGAACAGGATTTTTTAAAATTATTTCTCCTTAGTCGATATAATTAGGGTGTTTTGAGTCTGCCACATGAGGCTTAAACTACCAAATATCGTAAATTTCTATATTTTTAACGTTTTAAATTTCTGTATCCTCTGTATAATATTATCAAATTTGTTTATATAGCTTTCGTTAATCAACTTTGCATTGTGCAACTCTTCGCTAGTTCATATTAAACCTTCTTAGGACTCCCCACGGGAAGAGTTGGTGCACTTCGAGTCCCACCCACATTCCCTCCCAACCACCAACCATAGGAGCATGTTATTTTACATCTTTTAAGAAAGTCATTCAACAGTAATTGTTCTGTGTTCATTATATGGACTGCATGATTTTCTATCATAGCATTCTCACTTTGATTAAAGCTTTTCTCTTTTCGTAATTAGTAACAGTATACCAATTTTGGAGGTCAAGCTAGCGTGACTTCTTTTGACGGGCCTCTTTTCTACCGCTTTAGTCGTGTCTGAATGTGGAGTTGAAAAAAGAGTGGCACGTCAGGAACCTGTATGTTTACACTCTTGGTTATCCAAGATAACCTTTGCAAATTCCTCTCAAATAGACTGTGGTCAGAGGATGTTCTGTCACTTCACACGTCATCCAAACAATATTACTCGACAACTCTGATGCTCAAAATTTATTTTCAGGATTTCAAACCGTCTTAGTGTTTTATTGGCTTGTTCTCTAGATCGAGCCTTGATCATACGTCTTAAAGCCAGTTTCTTTATATGATTTCTCTTATCAACCAACATAGCTATGAGCATGTTTTCATTTTGAGCAAAGTATCCATTGTCTTTGATACATTTGTGTACAATTTTGCGATTTGGCCTCAGAAAGGTAAGTGCAACTCTTTATGATTTCCCACAATGTTTTTGAGCTCCATTTAAGCTTTATTTACACTTATCCCTGCAACAGCTAGGTCCATACAACTATTACGCAAATGAAGGTTGCCCAACTCATTTAATTGTTGCGAGTCGCAGGTTTGCTTCATACGATACATACACTCGAGAATTCTATCGATCAGCTTAGTTCAACCATCTTGGCAGGAGAGCTGTTCCTGGACTTGTTTGTTTCTAATTTGAGATTATTTTCCACATACATCCGTTTACACTAAATATCATAAATGGTATTGTTGGTCCAGTTACTCTAACCCTTTCATCACCACGATCGATTATATCGGAGTAATAAACTCTATGGGCTCAAACTGAACTATTATTTTCAATGCATGACATGTTGCCAAACTTTGTCTTACAGCGTTCCCAATAAACTCCTTTTGGTCACTAGTATCTGCGTCACTCAGCTTTTCCACTTAAATGTCATATTGGCCTACCGTAACTGGCAAGTTCACATTTGCCATGTCAATTGGCAAATAATGCCACAAGCTGTAAGAGGTTTATATACAAGTTTCCTCTTCTAGCGAGACGAATTACACCATTATATTTTCCTGTGTTGTATTGGGCAAGTAACCATACACAATCCAATGCAAAACTAGTTCCGACATGTAAGATTGTGCTAGAAAAGTAATCAACGGATAGATTTAGCAATGTCAATGGCTTTCCCAGAACAATGGAACTGTTAACGCGATGATTCGATTTAGGTCCTCTATGAGGGTGGGGGAATTAATAAAGGAATTTGTCGTTTGAATCCTCTATTTTTCTTTTAAAAAAACAGTTGACTCGCCTTTTAGTTCCTTTGTGTTGCTAATTTGCTTCTTTTTATTGCGTCTTTTCCCTCCCATTTTTTCGGGGGGGGGGCCCTGGTCTTGTGAATACGAAGGGTGTCGTCACCTACACAATCAAAGTAAAGCCTGTATTTCTACCTTTGTTTCATTATTTTAAAAACTTCAAGCCGAGATTTAATTCGCTCGTGTCTTACTTTACTCCTGTCTACCACAACGTCATTTATAACATTATCTAAAGAATGAGTGGACTGTACATCGTTGTAAAAAAAGAGCAGAGGCTAAAGCTGCTGCTACGCGATCGGGTACGCCATACCTATCACATACTCAGGAAAACGATGGTATTTTTAGCCTAGTTTGAGTATTTATGGTAGTAGCTGAGGAAGGGCTGGGAACTGGTTCCTCTAAAACAACCTCCAAATCTTCAGGAACACAACCCATTTCTTGAAGAGGGACAGTTAAGTCCATAGCGTCCTCATTGTAGCTATACAAGCAAATTTCATATCCTTCACAACGTTTCTTACACCAATCTCTTCTTCTATCATATTATCCTAGCTATTTTCTTTCTTATTGTTGCTGGAATGTCACTTTAATATTTTACACGATTCCAATCGCCATTCCGAACAGTCCTTTGTGGATCGTGTCAAGAATTGCTGTTCACAGTCATTGTGGGATACCTTCTTGGCGATCACATTCTACGAGAGAGTGTGAAATCTTTTATCATTACAGCGACAACATCGAACAATCCATCATGCTATATTGTTAAATAGTCGGCTTTTTTTTTTTTTTTTTTTTTTTGGAGGACTGATGGTGGCTTGTCACGTTTGTATGTTTTGTTGAGTGTTTGAAGTAAATAACTTCTTTTTTTTTAATAAATCTGTAATAGATTTTAGGTTATTGATTGAGGATCGAAGCTTTTTCCCACATGAGATTTGATTGTCAACACATCTTGGTAGCACTTCTAGAGAAAGAACTAGGGTTTTGCCATTTTGCATTAATTTTTCATTGTTTCCAAACAAAATGTAGTATTTTAACACATCTGCTGACGTGGTTAGGAAGGAACAAAGACTCCCTCTGACTTGACCGAATTACCTATGAGAGGATGAGGTAAATCTGTCACATTCTTAGGAATCGACCACCACGCGCAGATGAGTTACATCCAACACACAAAGCACAGTAATACCACAATACGCTTTATATCAACACTGAAGTGACAGTAGAACGTATATAAACTCGACGACTAGATTAATACATGACCTATCACTCTCGCTGTCAAAACACGACTAATGCACTATGCAGTCAGAGAGGGGAGGGGGAGTCTAAAGTCGCCACTTGTCTGTCTTACCAAGGTCAAGTGCGTCCCGAATGAAGTGCTGCAAACTGATTCACACCACGGGCACTTACGTTACTACATTTATACACAACACAGTTTTTTACATTGTTCTTTCTAGTTTTCGTTGAAAACGCTTATTATAAGTATGGCATACTGATTATAAAGACGTGACTTGATGATGTACACTACATCGATTTGATAATAATATTACTGATTATATAAATAATTGTAAATATCGGAAATTTCGGACAATTTAGCGAACTTTAGGCCTAATGCGCAGACTAAAACCACCGCCTAAAAATATTTTTAAAAATACTGTCTTTATTTAAGGCCTTGTTCAACTATTTAGTGACTACCCCTCAGGGGGGGGGGGTTTCAAGTACTTAAAAAAAATTTGTAAAAATATTAAAAAAAATTCAAAAAATTTTTCAAACTTTAAGCCAAATGTGCAGACTCAAGATTAGCTTTAGAAAGTTAAAATATTTTAAAGATTGTTACTATGGTCTCATACACAGTCATTGAAGGGTACCCGTTTCCGAAAAAACAATATTGACTTTTTTCACTCCACCCTACTCTTGAGTCTTGCCCCTACCCACCTATGCCATAACTAGGACACTATAAATGGTTTAAGATGCCCTCCCTCTTCTCTCTTCTGCAACCCTCTACTACGGCGAACTTTTCAGAACCCTTCCCCATCACCCAAACAACACGTCTCTCTCAAAACACATTCATACACACTTTACACTGCAATATTTCAACAACCGCCAACCAAATCATTTCATAAACTTCTGCAACCCCCCCACCCCGAAATATTTTCAGCTCAAAGCAAACTCCCACTTAAGATGCAAATCACAGTCTCTAGATTAAGATCCGGACATCACCCGGATCTCCAGGAATATGAACATATGTTTCGACCTCAAGACACTCCTCATCCCACTCAGTCGTAGATGCTTTTTAGAAGCTGACACTATCGAACACTTCCTTTTGAGGTGCCCCCCACTCACTCCCTTACAAAATTTTCTACCAAATCTCCTTCCTAAGAGACCTCCGGCTGCTTTAGGTGGAGGTGGCCGGGATTCTGAAAATGACATGGACCCCCCAAATTAGGGAGCCCAGAAACATAATAGATATATTATGTATATAATGAGTGTATAGTATATATTAGTATATATGTGTATATAGGTGATTGAGGTATATAGTGAGTAATGTAATAGATATGAGTCAGTAGTATATATTAAATATATATTACTGATATTTTATTTTTATTATATTAATATTTATATACTATAGAATATATTCTTGTTATTTTATGTTCAGTTATTTGAACTTGGAGATCTATATAAAATACATTTAATCGATTATGTAGGAATATATAACTATATATATATATATATAGTATATATAAACTCGTATTTATTTACACTTTATTATAAAGTATATATATAAGTGTATATTATAATATATTATAATATATAATAATATATTATATAAATATATTTATAATATATATATATATATATATATTTATATATATTATATATATTATTTGTTATGATATTTATTATATATATATATCATGTAGGTGAATATATAATATATATAGGTATATTCTATATATTATAGGATATATATATAGCGTTGTAATATCAGCTAGTAGTAGTTTGATATATATAGTTAATGTATTATATATATATAGTTAGTTATTTAGTTGTATATATATATACTATAGTTAAATATATAAATGAGCCGACTTGTGTGGGGAGAATCGACGCGAGTGTAAAGAGCAGTGGAAAAAGAAAGAGAAGATTTAGAAAAAAGGAATAAGGAGAAGTGTACCAAGGAAACACAAGAGCTTGCAAACATCAGGGATTAGTAAGTTTGAATGCTGTGAAGGATGATGTTCCTGAGAGACATTTGTTGTCAACGTGATGAAACTTTTTAGAAATAGTAATTACAATTTTAGTTAAAATTTAAACAAAATTAAAAAATTAAAATCTATTTAATAGATGGAGGAGCACAAAAATTTTAATCTTGATTCTTTTTGATATAAAACTTTGGCAACATAATATTTGGCCCTTTAAAAAGTACCAATCGCTTATTTATTTAAAGAAGAATGGACATTCGGCGGAGTCGGCTCGTATAGGTCCAGAAGGAATGGATCAAGCACCAATATGGCGTCCGGTAGCTCAGCTTTAGAGACTTCGCCCACTAAGCGAAAGACCCAGGTTCGTCACTGGTTCGGACGTTAGGTTGTGTGTTACTCTCTTCTGGCCTCCGTCTTGCTGCAGACAAAAATTGGCAGCACACCCCTCCTAGATTAGGCTTTGCCCATGAGGTGTGAAAATAGAAAAATATATAAAGCTATACATATATAGATTAAACAAATCTCTATACTTTTCATAACGTATACTTTCTCCATTAATTTTTAAATATATATATATATTAATATATATATTATAATACTTATATTACTATACATATATATATATATATATAATATATATATACTATATATATATATAATATAATATAATATATATATTATACTATTTTATATATTATATAAATATATATATATATATATAATATATAATTGATATATATATATATATATATAATACTATAATATATATATATAACTACAATATATATATAATATATATATATATATATATATATATGTATATATATATATTATATATTAATATATATATATATATTATATATAAATATATATAATATAATCATATTATATATATATATATATATATATTATATATATATTATATATATATATATATATATATATATATTATATATAAAATATATATATATATATTGATATATATATACTATATAATATATATAATAATAATATATATATTATCCGTAATATAAATATTTAGAAATATATATTGCTTGAGATTGAAATATATTTTTACTTAACATTTTTTATATATATAATATATATATATATTATATATATATATATATATGTATATATATATATATATATAATATATTTATATATATATATATATATAATATTATATATATAATAATAATATATATATATATATAGTAATATATATATATATAATAATTTTGCGGTTTATATTTATAATACTATATATAATATCTGAAATTATATGCAAATGGAAAAAATACTATTAAAGGATTCATAATAAAAGAATTTTGAAAAAAATAGTCTGCTTTTCTATTAAATACGCAGAGGAAAAAACAGATTAAGCCAAACAGATAGTGTGGTAGTCATAATAAGTATCAATTTCCTTCGAAGGCCAGAAAAAGGAAAGGGAATCTTATTATAATTTTTTTTTATCTCAAAGTTGTTGACTATCATTTAAGACAGTGAAACGTGTAATCATTTCTATAAAGAAAAATAATATAAAAAAAAAGAAATCCATAGAAGATTGAAAAATGAAAATCCAAAAGGATTTTTAACAAATTTAGCGGTTCAAGTCTTATAAATATATTAACCTTTCGGCTCTACTTTGCCAGGGATTCATGATCTTGGCTGAAGACAATTTATTATTCTTTACATATAAGGACGACAGGAAAGGATTTTTTAACAGGAGGGATACAATAATATATATTGAGATACGCGAAAAAACAACATTACTTTATTGATCAGTCAAAGAAGAAAACAATAATAAAGTTAAATTATAGTGAAGTAGCTAATGAATCTATTTATTGAAAATGGTCTTATAAAAAGATTTTGTTAAATTAACAAAAGTTATTGCGAACTCCACTTCGAACAAATCTGGCCAAAACATTAAAGATCACACAAAGGAGAAACGGAATACTGAGGAATAAAACACTGATTTAGTTGGATTTTTATTTAACATCAAATGAACAGGACTATATAATGGAAAAATTTAAATGACTAGAACGAAATTTAAAAAAAACTATTGATTAATCAATAATATGAATAATAAGAATTAGATAATTATATTTATATAATTAAAATAATAATAATAATAATACTACATATAATGTAATATTTAGTAATAATTAAATTATTTATTTCTAAGTTATTAATGTTAATAATAAATAATAATAGAATAATAATAAAAAAAAAATAAAAATAATAATTAATATAATAATAATAATAATATAATTAATAATAATAATAATAATAATAATAATACATAATAATAATATAATTGGAGATAATAATAATAATAATAATATAAGAGAATGTTCATAATAAAAAAACTAATAAATAATTTGGTGTTTTTTTGGTTAATAAATTTAATAATTAAGAATACTAATAATTAATGGAATAATAATAATAATATAGATAAATAACATAATAATAAACAATTAACAATAACAATAACAAGAAACAAATAACAATAACAATAACTGGAAGTTTGATATAAAAATAAATATATGATAATAATAAGTAATTAATAATAATATATATAAATATAATATAATAATATAATAATTATAATTATAATTATAATTTTATAATTATAATTATAATGATAACATTATATCTCTTTCTAGTTAGGGTTATTGAGTAGATTATAATTAAATTATAATTATATTATTAAGTAATAGTATAGATATGTTAGTTAGATAATATATAATAAATAATAATTATAATAATAATTATAAGTATAGTAATATTTATAATAATAATATATAATAATGAATAGATATAGTGATTAAAATAGTTAATCACTTTATAATAAATGATTATAATAAAAAAATGATTGGGGATAAATATAGATGATATGTATAATAATAAAAAACGCATAATACAATATAATCTAATGATATATAGTAATGAATAATGATAATAATTAATCATTAAATAATCATAAAAATATATAACAATAATAATAATAATAATAATAATTAATGAATAGAAAAAGTATTTATTAATAGTTGATTTTATGATTAATAATAAATTATAAATAAATAATAATATAATAATAATGAATATTAATTGAATATATAAATAATTTATAATAATAATTATAAGTAATTAATAATAACTTATAACGAATAACATATAATAAACTCATTTGTAGTAACTAATCAACAATAACAATACAATAACAATAACAATAACAATAACAATAATAATAATAATAACATAATAAAATAATAATAATAATAATAATTAATAATAATAAGATGAATTAATAATAATATGATATAATTAATAATTAATTAGATGATAATAATAATATATTAATATCTTAATTAGAATAATATATATTATTGAATAATTATATAATAATATAATAATGCAATAAAAAAGAATTGGAGCACCTAATAATGGTTTTTAAAGTAAGCTGCGAGCGAACAAGTGTACTTTGTTATTATTATTGTTAAGAGATGGGTTATAGTTTTGATAAAGAGGGCGTATCCTAATAATGCGTGCGCTCGTCTCGTGTGTGCTGATCGAAATGAGCTTTGTGAGTTAGTCGAAAATTTTGATTGAGGAGACTTGGGTCGGTCCTGTGACATGGGCATCTTCTTTATTGGCCGAATATTCGGGATTGTGTTAAGGATAGACTGTGAGAAAAAAAAGAGACTGTGACTTAGAATATCCTAATCATTTAACTGACGTAGGTAGTGCTCACCCACTATCAGGCGTTGCAGTCTGCACACAAATATTATATACCAACACAGGATCTAATGACATAGGTCAGAGGTATGGTATCTTTCTTGCGAGCGTAATTTAGGCTGCTACCGTTAAGCTTAGGAATTAACGCAAACCAAATCTAGTCACCAGTTGGGAGAAAGATGGTTGTTTATAACCTTCTTTAAAGTAGCTCTGACCAGCTATAGGAGCTGGAATCCCATGTATGTAGTGCCACTTAGTAGGATTTTTCTTTGGTGAAGAACGTTATCATTAGGTTGAGTTTTCTACGTGTAAGAAAATTAGTCTGATTTGGACAGATTCTATGTAAAGATGATATTGCTTTAAAAATTTCCATTTCCTTTATTGAAAGGATAGACTCAATTTGATGTGCGAGATTAGTGATATGCTCTGTAGTACTATATGCTTAACGTGTGGTTGTAGTGAGAGAAATGCCGTGCCCGTTTGATATGCCAAAAAGGGTAGGCTAAAATTAACTAGTTCACCATGATGTCTGAGGTGGGTTTCCGGGTATATTTGATGTATGAAATTGCTTTCCGTTTCTCTCTCAGCAGACAGCATCAAGAAATGCACCTTCCATCCATCTTCCTACGTCTCTTTGTGTAAGTCAGATTTCGGTGTGTTTGTTGTCATGAATCTTTCCAGAGAACAATAAGTTATGCGTTGCTATTACGTTCCCTACTAAAAGCATATGTACATGAAACAGTTCGATCAAGGTCCATCATATCTCAAATTATAGCGAAGAGGTTTTACAATTATCTAAGGGAACTCAGTTTAACCAAGCCAAGATCACCTTCATTGAAATGCCAAAAGGCAGTAGCAATAGAGGAGAGTCCGAGGGAAGCGCGGGACCGACGAGGCTAATTGCCATACGCGATTCGTTTGTTGGGAAACGAGTCATTAAAGAGGTAAATAGTGTCTTCAGTTGCCAGTTGTAGTAGTTTTTTAAATTGGGCAGAATTTAAATTCAAATTTATATTAGTATCCAGTATTAAATTATTATTATTTTTATATAATGAGTTGGTTATAATATCTATTGTTTCTTTGACGGGTATGTTTGTAAAAAGTGACTCAATATCGAAGCTGGTCATAAAACAACTGTCGAGCGATAGGTTATTATTAAATTGGGAAAAGAACATGAGTCGTGAACCATATATTGATTTTGAGTTAAGGTCCTAATATATGGATCAAAGAACTTGGTCAAATTATATGTAGGCGAGTTGATAGCTGAGAGGATGGGACGTAATGGCAGGTTCGGCTTATGTGTCTTAGAGAGGCTGATACAGACGTAGCCTAAGGTACTGTTCCGCCCGGAGGAGTTTGTAAACCACTGAACTTAGAGGCCAGATGCCCCTCAGTTTTTTAATTTTCAGTATCGAAATTCTATTTATTTTGTTTCGATTTTTCACGGACGTGTTATAAAATATATCAACCGGTTAAGAAATTTTGAAACTCTTGGTTAATTCGGCACTACCAGGAATCTTAAGTATAGTAGATATCGGTAATTATTCCTCAGTGACTCAAAAACAACACAAGTTCACTTCCTTTTGTCAGTTTTGGTTATATAATTAATTTATCCTTTCTAATCCCCTTCAAAATTTTCAAATCAGCACAAGAGCAAACACGATTGAATTAATCTATTATGGTTGCTTTTCATATATATTCTTTATAATTTATAAATCATTCCCTAAATTTCAATAAAACAAATTGATGTATAATTTGTATATTACAGCAGTATTGGGGTCATCTGAGCTCCTCCACACTTTTCTCAAACATTAGAAATATTCATTAAAATCATCTGAAAACACGGGCAATTTAAAATCCATGTCATAGTCGTATATGTATCACAAATGTCTTGTATTATATTTTATTTGCTGAATGTAGTTAATGTGTTTTTTAATTTATATCTAGATATCAAGTTGACTACTTTGATGTTAAATAAATAAAAAATGTGGAAAAATCTATTTGCTGTTTACGCTTTTATCCTGCATATACGGTATATATTATATTATATATTATAATATATTATATATATATATGTATATATATATATAGTATATATGAGTATATTATCATATATATATATATATAGATATATTCATACATATATATATGTAATTTATATAATATATATATATTATATATATATTATATATATATATATATATATATGATATAATATGTATGAGTATTTATATAGATAGTAGTATAGTTATATAAAGTATAGTATAAGAATTTATAATAATATATATATATTATATATATATTATATAAATTATTTTATTAATTATATTTAATTAATATATTATATATATTATAAATATATATATATTAATAATATATATATATATACTGTATTTATATTATTTTATTATTATATATATATATTATATTATAATTAATAGATATTATATAATTAATATTATATTATATAATATATATTATATATATTGTGTGTTGTATGTTTGTGTTGTGTATACAACATTTGAGTATGTTCCAAACTGCTTATATAGAAGCCATAATTATATCTGTAAAATATGCGAAATATTGCCCTGAACACAATTTGCACTAGGAAGACACATTATTGGCTATACATATAATGACCAAAAATGAAATAGGTTAAAAAATAAGAGTCAAATAATAGTAGGGAGAATGTTTAATTAGAAAATCATTGGTAGGAAGGAAGTTTTTTCACGGGAACACTAAAAAGTAAAGAGGAGAACCCCTTAGTTACATGAAAATGATAAGAAATTGCAGGATATTATTGGAATAGTTCTAAAGCTGTATAACGATATTATGAAGAAGGGAAAGTTTCCTGGGCTGTAAGTGACGGATTGCACTAAACAGTATGGAACGTATTAAAGAATAGTTTGAAAGCTCATTGTGAAACCAAAATTAAGATGTATCCCTAGCTCAAACTTTAATGCGAGCAGTTTTAGTGCTATTGGAAGAATTAAAATACCATTTTTGTTCTAAATGCCTATGCGAAACAAATGCAAATGTAAGTACTGTGTTATTTCAAAAAAGTGAGAAATTGATCGTCTAAAGACCACCGAATCTTCGAATTGACTTCTCGTGCTACCTTAGTCCCTCAACTTATGATATATGTTTCACCAAAAAGTATTTGGCAATATAAGTGAAACGAGCACAATTGTGGATAATACTCAAACCGATCCTTACCTAGTGAACTAGTGGTATGACTTCCTTGTTGTGGGGTATATGCATAGAATAAGAATAAGCCCGGAGTTATATGCTCTTGTGTATCAGATATAATCAACAACTATATTTAAATTCTAAAATATATTTGTCATTTTGAGATTATCAAATTTCTTCTTTTGATGTGCTACAGACAGAATCAAATAGTTTACAATAATTTCTGATGCGAAGGAGGAGTTAGACCAACTATACAATGATCTGCCAAAAGCTGTACACTGCGTAATGTGTACTGGGAGGAATAAACAGTGAGCGAACACTAGACGTCTGGATTCTAATCACCGTAATAGATGTCACTTAATGTAAAATATCTCAGGCATCGTAGAATGTTTATGGCGTGTTTATATGACAGTATTGTTGTATTTTCAGGATCCTTATGAAGATTTATTAATAAAAATCATTGTGATATGAAAATAACTTCAGAGCATATCGAATGAAATAGTTGGACTAAAATTAAATATTTCAAAAACTAAAGTAATGTTTAATAACTTTGCAAATCCAAAGCCCATTAAAATCGGAAATACAACACTGGAAAACTGGGGGAGTATTTTTAAATGTGGGGCTAATTAAGGAAATTAAAAGAAGAGTGAAACTTAGATGGGTGGCAATGAATATTAAGCCAAAGTTTCAGAAGCAAAATGCCTCTACGTTTGAAAAGAAAATCATGTAATGAATGCTTTCATCCTGTCATAACATATGGTAGCGAAATATGGACACTAAATGTCAAAACAATTCAGAAGTTAAGGCGTACTATGAGACGCATGGGAAAAACCTGCTGTAAATATCAGTCAGATGTAGAATAAGAAACGCTTTTAGAATAGAGATTAGACAAAGATCAAAGACAACATAACGATAGCTAAAGAAATTATAATGTAGTGAGCTGGTCAAGCAGTTGGTCAATAGGATAAGAGATGAACTATGGAAATAATGAAATAGTGCCCTATATACGCCAAAGCATTAGCACACGCTGGGCAGATTGAAAATTGATGGGAACCACTTGGCAAACCATGGCAGAGGATAGATAATTATGAAAACTAATGAAGGAGGCTTATATCCTTCAGTGGAAAGATAGAGGTTGTTAATGACGACGACGATGATATGCACACGTATATATAAATAAATAAATAAGTAATATTATATATATATATATATATATAATATAATATATTATGTATATTATATATATATATATTATTATAATATATATATATTATATAATATATATATAAAATATATAATATATATTATAATACTATATATATATATAGATATATAATAGTATATATATATATATATATATACTATATATAATATTATAGATATATATATATATATATATATATTATAATATATTATTATATATACTAATATAGTATATATTTATCTTATACAGTATATATTAATATATATATATATATATTTATATATATATAATATATATATATTATAATATATATAGTTTATATATATATATATATATAATAATATATTATAATATATAATATAATATATTATATATATATATATATATATATAATTTAAAGATTATAAGTCTAATGCCAGTGAATATATGTATTCCAAGAGGTTTGGTTGTTTAATAAAATTTACAGGAACCTATTCGAAACACCATTATTTAAGGTCCTAATACGTTCGGAAAGGAATTGGTTTTTGGAAAGACAAAGTTTAAAGGTCAAACTATAAATACAAATATTTAAGAATAAACGATTATCATTTTTCTTTGGTTTTGAAGGAAAACATTTTTTGGAAAATAAACATGATGTTTTTCTACTAATTTCTGTCATACTAATGTTAAGAAATATGAAGTCGATTCTTTGATTCATAAAAAGCGAAGATATTTGTTTACATTTTCGCTCTGTAAAGTTTTCTTTACCTCTCGTTGTGCTATAAATCTATCTATCTATTATTTAACTCCTCCCTTAAGGTCTAATATATATATATATATATATATATATATATTAATTATGAGTATATTAATATGTAATACATGTCTATATATATTATAATATTATATATACGTATATATATATTATATATATAATATATAAATATATTGTATATATATATATATATATTGTATATATATATAAATATATATATATAATATATATTCTATATAATATATATATATATAGAGTATATTATATATTTTATATTATATATATATATAATATAGAATTATATAATTATATAATTATATAATATAATATTTATACTATATATATATATAACTATATATAATATATATTATATTCATTTTTGTATATTATATATATATTATATATTATATATATAATTATAATAATATATATAATAATTATATATATATATATATATTATATATATAATATATATAATATATAGGAAATGAATAGTAATTGTAACTGATGATATTAATGATACGTGTTGATAACCATCATGTGTAATAATGAAATGGCCAGTGATAAAATAGTGACGGTAGTAATGATAATGATAATATTATAATTTTTAATAATATTTTATATATATATAATATTATATATATATATATATATAATATATATAGTAATATATAGAGAGATATATATATATATATATATAATATATAATATATATATATATACATATATATATATATATATATATATATATATATATTAAGTAATAATATAGTATAAGTATATATATATATATATATATAATATATACTATAATATATAAATACTAGTATAGTATTATATATATTATATATATTGTGTGTGTGTGTGTATATTTTTAACTTATTTTTGTATTTTATGTTTATTTATATAAAAGCGACCGATAGCTCAAGTGGTTGAGCATCTCCAAACGAAGGAGGGGGTCCAGGGTCCAAACTGGTGGGTGGGAGAATGTGCAGCTTCTTCTCTCTTGGGCTTGGCTCCTCCTGCTCGACGTTTAAATGAAGTACACCTCTTCCTTGATAGGGCACCGCTGCCTGGAGTGACGGTGTTTATCTTGTAAAATATAATTATATTATATTATAATATATAATATATATAATTTATATTATATATAAATATATATATATATAGTATATATATATTAATATATATATTTATATATATATATATATAATATATATATTATATATATATTATATATATATATATATATAAATATAATATAATATTATATTATAATATATATATATATATATATTATATATAATATATATATATACTAATACTATATATATATTATATATATATATATATATTTATATTATATATATAATATATATTGGACATTTATTAAGTGCGTTGATCCGTTATATTAGGTAGGTTATTTAGGTTAAGTTGGTTAGGTTAGGTTAGGCTATTTTAGGTCAGGTTAGGTTAGGCTAAGTTTGGTTAACCAAAAATTTAATGTATTTACCCTAAAATTATTAAAATAACGATACATTATTTATTTTCGCTCCTGAAGTCAACCACTTATAAATAGCCTTATAATATATATTATATTAATATATAATATATATATATATTATATATAATATATATATAATAATACTATATTATATATATATTATATATATATATATTATATATATATAATAATATATAATATATTTATAATATATATATATATATATATTGTATATATATATATATATATCATATTATATAATATTATATATAATACTATAATATTATATATATATATATACTTATATATATAATATATATATATATATATAATTTAGATATATATAATTATATATTTATATTATATAATATATAATATAATATTATATATATACTAGATATATATATAGTATATATATATAGTATATATATATATATATAGAACTAATATGTTAAATTCTTTAGACAGAAAGTTAGAAAGAAATAAAACAACTTTAAAGTAAAAATATACATCTGTAAATATTACTTACTAGTTTTTCTTAAGTAAAAATAATTTTGGGTGTAGAAATGGGAAGGGCATGAATCCCAGATTGTCACTTTTACCAAAGGTAAAAAAAAAAAAAAAAAGT
>JABUQX010124307.1:55000-56157 GCA_015478945.1 Trachelipus rathkii | reverse complement strand
AACTCTCGTTCTATACTTCCTTTGCTCATGTGACTTGTTTTAATACACACAACAGGCAACTACTTTTTCTGTACAATTTTCCGATCCAAGGCATATCTGTTTTCACCCTTACGTACTGGAAAATATATTTAAAGATTATGTAGTTGGAATATTTAAATTTATCTTATGGTAAGGGGTCTTTAACTTTGTTACAATGCACAGGTTAATTGCTTATAAAATGGGTGATTCTGAAAATGTTTTCAAAATCCGCGGAAACAAAAACTTTATAGCTTGCTATTTAAATATATATATATATATATATATATATATATATATATATATATATATATATATATATATATATATATATATATATATATATATATATATATATATATATATATATATATATATATATATATATATATATATATATATATATATATTTATTATTGAAAACTGCTTTTATAGTTTAATTAAGATCCTTCTATCATACCAGCTACGAAAGTTACTCTTACCGAGTATTTAATTGATTGTTAATATATGAGCATTTTATTTCGTATCAATTACATGAAGGAGAGAGACTTGAACTAACTACAATATCGACTTTTTTTCATGTTTACTTAATAATATCACAAAGGATAAAGTGCTTTTTAACCATTATTGTGTTATTTTATGTAAATATTTAATCATTTTCTTGAGCAGGAAATATGAAACACAATCATTTTCTAGAACAGGTATTATGACCATATCATAGCATTTTAAATATTTTATAGTTAAAAAAAAATAACCAGAAAATTGGTTGCAGAAAAAAAATTCGCAATGAAAAGTCCTCAAGTGAAATACGAACTGTCGATATAATAATTTTGTAAGAGACAGAAGATTATTTGTGAGTGTGTTCTTTTTCAATTAGTTATACTCATAAACCTGTATAAATCGTTTACATTATAGTAAATAATTTCACATATGTTTTAAAAATAATTTTAAAGGTAGTTATATGCCGAGTTATAAATCGATGTTTAATCGTTAATTTTACTAATTATTTAAAATGTTTTTTTTTAATAATAAATAATTAATAGGTTTCTGGATGGGATTAAAGTATGCATGTCGATATTAAAGCGTCTGTAAGAATTGATGTAGATTGCAAATGGTTTAATAGTGGAATGAGGGGGACAGGG
>JABUQX010124307.1:42500-47500 GCA_015478945.1 Trachelipus rathkii | reverse complement strand
GATTCTACGTTCATAACAGCAACCTTAACACTTACATAGGTTTCTAAAAGTCTTCTGCAAGGTATGAATTTATGATTAATATAAATTTCTATTACAAGTTTATTTATTATTTTGTTTTATAATAAATATAAAGAAAGTAAAGGTCATTTTATGTTTTAAATGTTTTATGTTTAATATTCATTACATAAATATTTCTTTCACCGTTAAACTTCTCATTTTCAATGAGAAATTACACTGTGAAAGCACATTCTGGCCATCAGCTGTCTGCGTATAGACAAACATACAATCATTTTCAAAATATTTCATTTTGTTAAATTTTTTGGTTTAAATATAAAGCTTGTTCTTAGGAAGTAACGCTCTATATGTTTTTATGTTAATAATTTATTTATTTTATATATATTTTTGCGTATATATTTATATATATCGTATATATATATATATATATATATATATATATATATATATATATATATATATATATATATATATATATATATATATATATATATATATATATATATATATATATATATTTTTTATTTGTGTTTTTCACCCTTGAGAAAGTTAATTAGATTATTGATATTTTTGCAATTACTGTTGCTGTATCATATTACGTTAATTTACACTACATTAATTATTTGGTTGTAACACAGTAGTACTGCAATTTCTATATATGCATGCGTATATAAATCTTTATATTTATATATTTGTTTATATATTCACGGATATATAAAGCTTTGTTTATATTGTTTAAAGGGCAGTACGTATTTCATTTTTTTTATTATTAAAGTATATAAATTTTACCGGTCTCTTTCAATTGTTCTCTGAGGGTCAATTATTTATTTAAATATCCATTTAATTATATACTAGAAGTATTAGTTATTTATTTTATGCACAAGTCATGGATGAGCACAGTAACTAAAATTCTTGGTAACGAGTACTGAAGTCTAGATTGGTTCTTGATATAAAACGAACCCGTCGAACCGTTATATTACTAGGAAGATCTCCATAGTATTGTGTTGGTAAGTTCTGTTTATCTGATTACATTACTGTAGCTTGCTGGCCGTGACCTTATCCAACAGGAGGTCGGAACACTAATATAATATAGGTCGAAAACTCCAGAGTATTTGAATGATTGTGTATGTCACGGGGGCCTGGCCAAGGATCTGAAATTTTGCTGGAAGTGTAAGTAGACATAACTGTTGTTTAATACCCTGACCATCTTACATTAAATTGGGTGCTTCTTTCTGGGATATCTCGGAACCATCTAGAAAATAGTCGTTATCACAGATATAGTACTTTACTTCGTTGTGCATTTACTTGTTTTATTTTATTGTGCAAAATAGCACGGAAGTAGTACTTGTTAACAGCTATCCTTGATAAGTCTGTGCTAAGATAGTGTTTAAATATTGTTTACATTATTAACAGTTGGGATATCTGTTAATATTGTATTTTTAAATAGCATTGTAGTTTATAGTACTGTTCAATTCATTGAAGTAGAAAGTTGTTGCGTATATTTTATTTTACGCGTATTGTTCAGTAGTACTTTGCTAACATAACAATACTGGTATTACGGAAACGATTTTAAAACTGGTAAAATTGAATACTTTATATTTATTGTTCATATAAATATATATATATATATTTATATATATATATATATACACACATACATATTATTATATTATTACATATTATTATTACATATTATTATTATTATTATTATATTATTATTATTATTATTATTATTATTGTATTACGTATTATTATTATTATTATTATTATTATTATTATATATTATTATTATTATTATCGAAAACATATAATATTATTATTATTATTATTATTATTATTATTATTATTATTATTATTATTATATATTATTATTAATATTATTATTATTATTATATTATTATTATTATTATACATATTATATATATTATTATTATTACATATATATTATTATTATTATTATTATATTATTATTACATAAACATATATATATTATTATATATTATTATTATTGTTATTATTGCATATTACTTATATTTTTATTATTATATTATTATTATTATTATTATTATATATTATATATATATATATATTATATATTATTATATATATATTACATATATATAATATATATATATATATATATATATATATATATATATATATATATATATATATATATATATATATATATATATATATATATATATATATATATGTATTTTTTTTAAATATGTTTTTTTTACTGTCTGTTAAAAAAAATGGAAAAATATTGTGTACTTTGTATCTATGCAAACTCAGGAACACGGTTTCACGAATAATTTATTTTAAAGTTGATTTTTGTATAGAAAATTTATAAAGATGGGTTCTAATGATGAGTTTGTTGCAATGGGCAAGTCATTAGGTATTTCGGGTAAGGAAGCTTCTACGATGTTGAAAGAGAGATTAGCTAAAGAAGCGGAGGTGGAACTAAACAAGCTCCAAATGGAAAAAGGGCTTGAGCAACAGAAGATAGTTGCTGCATTGGAAGAGAAGAAAATAACGATTGAAGCACAGAAACTAAGCTCGAAGCTGATGCGCAGAAAGATAAGTTAGAAGCGGAGGAGAGGATGTTGAAAATGAAGTTGGATGCTGAAGATCGTCAACGTCAGCATGATGCTGCAGTGTCTTCACAGAGCTCCCAGAACACAAACACACATCTTATGCCAGCAGATACCCCAAGCTAAAGTTTCCGAATTTCGATGAGAAGGTTAACGACATCGAAGAGTACCTACTGATGTTCGAAAAGTAAGCAGAGTCGAACGTTGTACCTAAAGAGAAGCAAGCTTTCATACTAGGTTCATTTCTTACCGGAAAAGCCGTCAAAGTTTTCAACAATTTTACAGTTGAAGAACTTAAAAATTATGATGATTTAAAAAGAGCTTTGTTGATAAGGTACAATCTTACAGAAAGCGGATATTGTACCAAATACAAGAGTATAAGCCCGACTGAGGACGATAGTCCCAGGGTGTATCCTAAGAGGATAGATGAAGGTCTTCGAAAGTGGATAGCCACGGCAAAAGTAAAAATGACCCCAGATGACTTAATAGAATTCTTTTCGATTGACAAGTATC
Source organism: Trachelipus rathkii (assembly GCA_015478945.1). Taxonomy (NCBI): domain Eukaryota; kingdom Metazoa; phylum Arthropoda; class Malacostraca; order Isopoda; family Trachelipodidae; genus Trachelipus; species Trachelipus rathkii. The sequence continues at coordinate 44,375 of JABUQX010124307.1, read as the reverse complement.
TAAGCACTGTGTCAAAAGAACTTGTAGTATACTTGAAAGAGAAAAATGAAAAATCAATTGAAGATATAATAGTCAGTTCGGAGAACTATATTGAAACGCAACATTTAAAATTAATATCAAGTCACGCACGAAATCAAAATCATGGAGATAAAAGCAATCACAATAACAGCACTAATTTTAAATCGAGAGACAATAGTTATTATAGAAATGATAACTATAAAAATAATACCCAACGTACATCTAGACCAAGTAACAATGCAGAAAGGAGCAATAGTGGAAGCGGCGACAAACAAGATCAACGTCGCAGTAGCAGTGAGCCAAGATCAGTGGTTACTTGCTACAGGTGTTCAAAGAGAGGTCATCTAGACAAAGATTGCAGAGCCTCTCCATATTTTAATATCAGTGACAGAGTTCATGGAGACTTTAACAACAGACAAAATAAAGACGGAGAGAGCACCACAGCGTCCGGTGATTTCTGTAAAGGCAGAGAAGTCCTGAAGAGTTCAGGTGAAGAGCCGTCTATTCCTACTGAAGCAGTGAAAGTGAGCGAAATGGTCAAATTTTCGCATCACTTGCCTATAACTTACGGGACAGTGAACTGGTATCGTGTCCAGATACTCCGTGATAGTGGTCGTAATTTCGTGGTCGTACGGGAAAAGTACGTACCCGAAGAATGTTATACAGGTGATCATACAACAAAGAGATTGCTGGATATCACGGCCAGAGAAGTTCCACTCGCAGACATTGAGGTAGATACCCCATACTTTGTGGGTAAAACGACCGCAGCATTGCTGCCAGGGGTCGTATATGATCTCGTTATTGGGAATGTCGAAGGGGCATTACCCCCATATCAGCCAAATCTCGCATGGGAGGCGACTAAGTGTCGTGGTCCTCGTATTGTGAAGGACGGGACAATTCAGAATGAATTACTATTCCCCATCGCCGAGCAAGCTGAAGAGGATTCGCAAGAAGAATCTATTGAATGGCGCAACGCCGAGAAAACGGATCATAATATCAGAAGGGCGAGAACGGAAGAAGATCAGAAAATGGAGGAAGAACCGGCTACACAGCAATCGACAATCATTGTTATTAAGGATGGTAAGTCAACCACAGAGACATCATTGAGTGTTGAACAAGAGTCCCCAGATTCAAATGATGAAGAAAAAGTTATAGAAGGAAATGTAAATATTAAAGTTTCAAATGAGCCACTGATAAATATGGAAAATGGTATTGAAATACCGGATGTCCAAGAGACATCGCTTGTAAATAATGTTTTAGAAATTAAGGATCGAGACGACATGGAAGAAAAGGATGTCGCACAGAGGGGTGACACAGCACCTCATGAACAAAATTCTAAAACTGAAAAAGTTGTAGCCGTGAACGAAGCTGAAGTAGTTCATGATGGGCAAATGTCAGAGATCATATGTGATCAAAAAGCATTTAAAGAAAGGCAAGAAAGTTATAATACTCTTCAAAAGGCATTTAAGCCAAGTGAAAGGTGTAAAAAAGAATACATTGTCATAGAGGGCGTTTGGTATAGGAGAGTAGAAAATAAACTGTCAGAGAAATCCGTCCAAGATGCACCAAAGGAATACCAAAACGAAATTGATATTTCAATAGAAACTGAGAAAGTAAAACGTAAAGAGAGCGATAACTCATCTGATGATGATCGGCCCTTTGTTCAGAAAGAAAGTTTCAGTGATAAAAATGTTGGAGAGGAAGATATGATGTCTCAACGAGAGGAAGATAAAAGTGATAATAAAGTAGGAACTTGCAAAGAAGTACTAAGGCGCAGCGAGGTGTCAGAGAAGTATTCTCAGCAGTATTGTTGGGCAGGAAAGAGTCTAATGCGTCCATGGATAAAAGACGGGAATG
>JABUQX010124307.1:27500-37500 GCA_015478945.1 Trachelipus rathkii | reverse complement strand
CAAATGGAAAAAGAGCTTGAGCAACAGAAGATATCTGCTGCATTGGAAAAGAATAAAATAACGATTGAAGCACAGAAAGCCAAGCTCGAAGCTGATGCGCAGAAAGATAAGTTAGAAGCGGAGGAGAGGATGTTGAAAATGAAGTTGGATGCTGAAGATCGTCAACGTCAGCATGATGCTGCAGTGTCTTCACAGAGCTCCCAGAACACAAACACACTTCTTATGCCAGCAGATACCCCAAGCTAAAGTTTCCGAATTTCGATGAGAAGGTTAACGACATCGAAGAGTACCTACTGATGTTCGAAAAGCAAGCAGAGTCGAACGATGTACCTAAAGAGAAGCAAGCTTTCATACTAGGTTCATTTTTTACCGGAAAAGCCGGCAAAGTTTTCAACAATTTTACAGTTGTAGAACTTAAAAATTATGATGATTTAAAAAGAGCTTTGTTGATAAGGTACAATCTTACCGAAAGCGGATATTGTACCAAATACAAGAGTATAAGCCCGACTGAGGACGATAGTCCCAGGGTGTATATTAAGAGGATTGTTGAAGCTCTTCGAAAGTGGATAGCCGCGGCAAAAGTAAAAATGACCCCAGATGACTTAATAGAATTCTTTTCGATTGACAAGTATCTAAGCACTGTGTCAAAAGAACTTGCCGTATATTTAAAAGAGAAAAATGAAAAATCAATTGAAGATATAATAGTCAGTTCAGAGAACTATATTGAAGCGCAACATTTAAAATTAATGTCAAGAAACGCACGAAATCAAAATCATGGAGATAAAAGCAATCACAATAAAAGCACTAATTTTAAATCGAGAGACAATAGTTATTATAGAAATGATAACTATAAAAATAATACCCAACGTACATCTAGACCAAGTAACAATGCAGAAAAGAGCAATAGTGGAAGCGGCGACAAACAAGATCAACGTCGCAGTAGCAGTGAGCCAAAATCAGTGGTCACTTGCTACAGGTGTTCAAAGAGAGGGCATCTAGCCAAAGATTGCAGAGCCCCTCCATATTTTAATATCAGTGGCAGAGGTCATGGAGACTTTAACAACAGACAAAAGAAAGATGGAGAGAGCACCGCAGCGTCCGGTGATTTCTGTAAAGGCAGAGAAGTCCTGAAGAGTTCAGGTGAAAAGCCGTCTATTCCTACTGAAGCAGTGAAAGTGAGCGAAATGGTCAAATTTTCGCATCACTTGCCTATAACTTACGGGACAGTGAACGGGTATCGTGTCCAGATACTCCGTGATAGTGGTTGTAATTTCGTGGTCGTACGGGAAAAGTACGTACCCGAAGAATGTTATACAGGCGATCATACAACAAAGAGATTGCTGGATAGCACGGCAAGAGAAGTTCCACTCGCAGACATTGAGGTAGATACCCCATACTTTGTGGGTAAAACGACAGCAGCAGTGCTGCCAGGGGCCGTATATGATCTCGTTATTGGGAATGTCGAAGGGGCATTACCCCCATATCAGCCAAATCTCGCATGGGAGGCGACTGAGTGTCGTGGTCCTCGTTTTGTGAAGGACGGGTCAATTCAGAAAGAATGGCTGTTCCCCATCGCCGAGCAAGCTGAAGAGGATTCGCAAGAAGAATCTATTGAATGGCGCAACGCCGAGAAAACGGATCATAATATCAGAAGGGCGAGAACGGAAGAAGATCAAAAAATGGAGGAAGAACCGGCTACACAGCAATCGACAATCATTGTTATTAAGGATGGTAAGTCAACCACAGAGACACCATTGAGTGTTGAACAAGAGTCCCAAGATTCAAATGATGAAGAAAAAGTTATAGAAAGAAATGTAAATAATAAAGTTTCAAATGAGCCACTGATAAATATGGAAAATGGTATTGAAATACCAGATGTCCAAGAGACATCGCTTGTAAATAATGTTTTAGAAATTACTGATCGAGACGACATGGAAGAAAAGGATGTCAAACAGAGGGGTAACACAGCACCTCATGTACAAAATCCTAAAACTTAAAAAGTTGTAGCCGTGAACGAAGCTGAAGTAGTTCATGATGGGCAAATGTCAGAGATCATATGTGATCAAAAACCATTTAAAGAAAGGCAAGAAGGTTATAATACTCTTCAAAAGGCATTTAAGCCAAGTGAAAAGTGTAAAAAAGAATACATTGTCATAGAGGGCATATTGTATGGGAGAGTAGAAAATAATCTGTCAGAGAAATCCGTCCAAGATGCACCAAAGAATACCAAAACGAAATTGATATTTCTATAGAAACTGAGAAAGTAGAACGTAAAGAGAGCGATAACTCATCTGATGATGATCGGCCCTTTGTTAAGAAAGAAAGTTTCAGTGATATAAATGTTGGAGAGGAAGATATGATGTATCAACAAGAGGAAGATAAAAGTGATAATAAAGTAGGAACTTGCAAAGAAGTACTAAGGCGCATCGAGGTGTCAGAGAAGTATTCTCAGCAGTATTGTTGGGCAGGAAAGAGTCTAATGCGTCCATGGATAAAAGAAGGGAATGAGGAAGAACATAGTTTATAGAATTAGTAAAGAAGACGCTGATGTCATTGTGCCAAAAGATTTTAGCAAAAAGAAGAAAAATGAATGAAGAAAGTAACTGTGACAATAAAAGAATACACCCAGAGGAATTAAAGAAAATAAAGCGAAGAAGTTACCAATAAGAAATGGTACAAGCGCTTACCCAAGCTAAATGGCACAATGCGAGATTTGAGGAAAATTATGTAAGAGAAGACATCAATAATTTGGAAAATGATTTGATGAAAGAGGAAAATTCATACAAGAAGAAATATGAGAAGTATGTAGAAACATACCTCAGAATGTTTGAAAAGGGTATGATGGAAAAGAGAAAATGGTGCAAAACTGATTGTACAAACAGAAGGTATGACGTTAGAGGCATATATGCCATAAACAGTTCCGCAGAGAAGCTATTGTCCGCCAAGAGGATAATAAGAGTTAAGAAGATGAACGAAGAGTGTTGGAAGAAACACGAAGAAATGAAGAAATGTGGAAGATTATAGCAAAGGTTGTGTAAAGAAGGAGATGACGAAGGAAGTAAAGAATGGAAGTCGAGAGAAAAAGGTGCTAAAGAAAACCAATGGGTGTGCACAATGATGAAATGCCAACGGTCAAAGTTATGCTGAAAATAATGGATGAAATTAATGAAGCTGACTATTTTGTTGAAAATAGATCCAAATGTTCTCAGACCCGCCATGAACACCTGACTACTCTTAAGAACGTACTTCAAAAATTAAAGGAGGCATTGAGTTCCAAGCCCATTCTGAAGATGCCAAAACTGGATAAAACTTTGGATTCGGCTGCAGGAGCAACCGCGGAAGAAGGAAGCACTACAGGATGAAATCAAATGTTTTATAACCATGTAAATAAAGCTAAATTGCGAACAATTTGCTTGTGGTTCAGGAGGCCAAGGATGTAACACGGTGTACATGATATATATAAATTTGTTTTTATCAGCAAATCTCCCATAGCTTTTGCTTAGGAATTCTCCCCATTATATACCATGTAAATCGTGACGCGCCCACTTGAACTGATATATATTTATATCTATAATATAATATTTATTTTTCTTTATACACCAAGACCCTAAAGACAATACACATTCAACATGACGCTTTACAAGCCTCTCACTTTATAAAGTAAAACAATGTTGTTGATTCTTTTAACTGCGTCGCAATTTTATTATTATTATTATTATTATTTTGTCTATAAAAATTAAGAAAGGAGGTTCACTGTAGTATTATATATATATATTATATATATATATATATTATATATATATATATATATATTATATATATATATTATATATATATATATGTATATTATATATATATACATCAATACTACTCATATCTACTACCTATAAATACTATCAATACATAACATCCACCCTCCCACACTCAGCAACCCTGATAAACATATACTATAATCACTACTCAAACTATCACCTCACTAACTATCCTAAAAACTTACCCTTATTACCTAAATATGACTACCTCCCAAAGTATATACCCTCACTCCCCACTACATAATCATAATATACTCAACCAACGATGATCAACTAAACAAAACTACTCATACTCATATATATCACATGACAAGATCTTAACTCACTACTATACCTCAACTATATACGAACAGATAATAAAAATATATATAAATATAAATAATCACGCTAACAGATACTTATATATAACTCACACAACGCCAGTACTCATATAGCATACTACTAAACCAGCTATTATATATACCCCGTTCACAAACAGACTATACTTCATAATATATACAGTATACTTACTATGAACTATACTTATAAAACAGATACTAAATCATGATATATAATACTATCATCTAACTATATACTCATATATCATATATAAACCAATAATATATACTATATATATAAATATTATATATATATATATATATATATATATATATATATGAATATGATAATTATTCTTATGTTAAGAGTATATTATATAATAATAACCACTATCAATATATTATATACCTCATATACTATATATATATATATATATATATATATATTTAGATTATATATATATATATCTATATATCTATAGTATATATATATATATATATATATATATATATATATATATATTATATATATATATATATATATATATATATATATATATATATATATATATACAATATTTTTATTTTAATTTTAAAACGATGAAATATTCCATTTATTTTAGTGTGGAAGCTTGAAAAGCTCAACGCTGGCTGTCCTTTTTTTCTCTGTGCGCATAAAAGATTTGTTTTTTTATGCAAACGTACTATTTACGAGAATTACCAACTCTAACCCCGGTTTTGAGAATGTCTATACTCTTTCCTTCTAATTTTAGATGAATTGTATATACATTTCTCCTCTTACTATTCCTACCTTCTTATGAGTGGTCGAAATGGTATTCTGCATTACGGTTTTGCATATAAAATCGCCGGAGGACTATTTTTTGCAACTATTTTGCTTCCATCTTGCTCTGGTCTAAGGTGTCGTTGTGTTGGCTATACTGGATGTATAATTTTCGATTATTGCTCTCATTTGTGTCAGTGTTGATATGTTCGCTTATGTAGTGCAATAATTTGTGATGTGTTCTATGTATATAATTCTTTTATCTCTTTTTAAATTAATAGTGTATTGTGAATATCGATCTTATAATATTGCTATTTATTTTATCATTGATCTACCTAGCCTAGATAAAGCTTCTTCCGTTATATAATAGTTTTAAAATATTTTTGTGTCTATAAATTCTTCTCATGTAAGTGTGTGCAGATTCTACGTTCATAACAGAAACCTTAACACTTACATAGGTTTCTAAAAGTCTTCTGCAAGGTATGAATTTATGATTAATATAAATTTCTATTACAAGTTTATTTATTGTTTTTTTTTATAATAAATATAAATAAAGTAAATGTCATTTTATGTTTTAAATGTTTTATGTTTAATATTTTAATAAATGTCAGCATTTTAAGTTTCATCAAAGTATTTGACAAATATTGGCGTTAAGGTTTCATATTTCAGGAAAATTTTAGAAATTTTTATACATAATAGGAAATGTTTGTTCTTTAGCAATTAAAAATGCTTCAAAACTTTATTATGGCGGGCATGAATATGATTTTTAGATAATATCAAAGATTAATTAACATTTATTTCAGACACTTTTTTCTCAGAAGTAAAACTGCAATTCCTATTTCTATACTTTGGTAAATACACGAAAACTTTTTGTATAAATGGAAATTTCTTATCTATTTTTTTTATCATCCTATCTTTATAGGGATGCAGATATATAGATATATATATATATATATACTATATATATCGTATATAATATATATATATATATATATATATATATATATATTATATATATATATATATATATATATAATATATATATATATATATATAATAATATATATATAATATATATTATTATATATTATATATATATATATATATATATATATAATATAAATATATATATATATAACTATTTATATATATTATATATATATATATATATATATATATTATATATATATATTATATATATATATATATATATATATTATATATAACATATAATAATATATATTATATATATAATATATATATATATATATATATATATATATATATATATATATATTATATATAGTTATATATATATATATATATATGTTCAAAGATATATATGAAACGTTTTATTAGTGTTTTGAGATTAGAGCATTGCTATGTATGTATATAATTGCGTATATAGTTGTATATTACGTTATATACCTATATATATTCAAGTATATACACTACATTAATTATTTGTTTGTAACACAGTAGTACTGCAAGTTCTATATATATGCATGCGTATATAAATCTATATATTTATATATTTATTTATATATTCACGGATATATAAAGCTTTGTTTATATTGTTTAATGGGCAGTACGTATTTCATTTTTTTTTATTATTAAAATGTATAAATTTTATCAGTCTCTTTCAATTGTTCTCTGAGGGTCAATTATTTATTTAAATATCCATTTAATTAATATACTAGAAGTATTAGTTATTTATTTTATGCACAAGTCATATATGAACACAGTAAGTAAAATTCTTGGTAACGAGTACTGAAGTCTAGATTGGTTCTTGATATAAAACGAACCCGTCGAACCGTTATATTACTAGGAGATCTCCATAGTTTTGTGTTGGTAAGTTCTGTTTATCTGATTACATTACTGTAGCTTGCAGGCCGTGACCTTATCCAACAGGAGGTCGGAACACTAATATAATATAGGTCGAAAACTCCAGAGTATTTGAATGATTGTGTATGTCACGGGGGCCTGGCCAAGGATCTGAAATTTTGCTGGAAGTGTAAGTTGACATAACTGTTGTTTAATACCCTGACCATCTTACACGTTTCATACAACTGCATAAGTATATTTTTACTAAAATTTAACGTCAGATCATCAAATCATCCCAAATCTTCGTTTTAAAGGTACTCAAATAATTTTACTTTTCCAAATGAAGTTGGAAAATAAAATAAAAATTTTAACTACCCCATCTTTAAGATCTCAACTTCTTTAGGGAAAGAAAATTATAAGGTCCACCTAAATTTATTAGAAAATTATTGAAGTAAGTTAGGTAATTCCTCTAATCATCTGACATTTCAAAATCCTATAGTTCTTGTTGTGAAAGGGAGACAGGATAGAGGGAGTGGGCTGCAGTTGCAGAAGAAATTTTAGTAGGTGAATAAGGAGAAGTATTACAGGAGTTGAAGTAAATATCTTGCTGGGTACACAGGGAGAAAGGGCAGTGGAAGAAAAGGAGATGTGAATTGAGAGGGAAGAAGATGAGGAGACGCAAGATGGCAGCATCTCATATTCGAAACTTTCTTCTTTTTCATCATATTCATCTTCTTTCAATGGAGAAGTAGGAGAAGTAATCTCTTTATTGATTTCATTAAAGAGATTTTCTTTATCTTTTTCAGTAAAACAAAAAAGAAATCCAGCGATTTTGTCAATAACATTTTTCTCATATTCAACAAATTACTCTTAGGCAAAGTTGAATTTTTTCTTTATTGGTTGCTGTTTCTTAAGGGGGTAGCGCTAGTTTTTTCATATTTGGGTCCGGCGCTAAAGAAGAATAGCCGCCACCACTTCATGTTTCCAAGTTCAATTTCAATATCCTTTAATTTAGTGTTCTTGGAAACGTTGATAGGTTTATGGCTATCTAACTCTATTTGGAAGTGTATGATATTAGGGCTTCTCTTATAAAACTTGTAAAGTTTTTGGAATATCTCTTCTCCTTGATAACTAGACTTATTCCCTCTGTATAAGTTAACGAAAGAGATATAATTTACGTCATTTGAGAAAAGAGTGTTTTTTAGATTTTTATCGATTATTTTATACGTTTTATCACCTCTCTTAATTTGAATGTTGGCGGGTCAAGAAATTCCCTCTTTCATATTTCTTAAAAATAGTCTTCTGAAGAGATCAACAGTTAGTACATTTGTATCCATTTTCCCATGCAAAAATAAAAATAAATAAATAAATAAATAAATAATAAAAATAAAAATAAAAAAAAATTTATTCAATCCTAACAATTGTCCCAAAGTTCTAGTTCTTTTCAGCGGTCTTGCAATGGATTTTCCTAAGAAATCTAACCATTTTGACTTAACCGGTAAGGAAGTTTTGACAATTAAGTCAACCGGAGGACAAACTTTATGAAGAGCAGTTTATTAGACTCTCATTTACCACAGTTGCAGCTATCTAAAACATTCTAAAAACAATTAACACAAATACTATAACCATATTATTTAAAATCTTGTATTCAAGTGGTCTCCCTTGGACTCATTTAAATTCTTGCACATTTCCTTTAGACCTGAGATTATATATATTTCCTTGATCAATATTACCATTATTATCATCATTATTATCACTATCAACGTTGTCACTATTATTATTATCATTATCACCACTAATATCATCATTATCATTATCATCATTATTATTTTCTCTATTTGGATAATTATTAATCCCTGGGTTATATTCAAATTCTGACTCTGACTCACTACTGTTATCTATAATTTCATCCTTAACGTTTTCATTTAATTCTGTAGGATTAAATTCATACTCCAAATATGGAGAATTACATTCCTTAATTCTATTTATGTGTACATTTTCGTCTCTTTTGGATAACTCAAATATAGGTTTTATGGAATAATTTACTAGTGAAATCTTTTTCACTATTCTATATGGTCCTAGCCATCTAAATTTTAATTTCCTTCCTCTACCAACTCTACAGTTACCTTTTAAAAGAACTAGATCTCCTATTTCAAATTCTTTAAAAATTTTCGTTTTATTATATTTTCTTTGATTGGCTTGACCCTTTTTATGACTTGAAAAAGCTTGTCTATAAGCTTCATTTATTTTTATAATAAGGTGTTTGAAACTTTTTCTATTATAATCATAATTCTAAACTGTATTTATTATATCAGATAAGGGTAGGGCTACATCTTTACCAAAAAATAAGATGAAAAGGGTTTCATTATTTCTAGAATGATAGGAAGTATTAAAGGCAATAGTTACAAAAAGATAAATAATCTTCCAAGTTATTAAGACAACTATTATTTAAGGCTGAAGCTAGGACAAACATAATACTTCTATTACTTCTTTCAATGTATTAATGAGATTGGGCGTGGAATATAGTGGTATAATGTACACTACACTTGTATAACTCACAGATTTCCTTAAATAATTTAAAGTTAAATTGGGTTCCATTCTCAGTAGTAATATGCAATAGGGAAGAGAATTTATTAATGTAGTCTATAAGGCAATTTACTATAGTTTCTTTAGTTATGTTAGGTATAGGATAAGTTTGGATAAACCTTGAAAAATGATCAATTATCGAAAAAATATATCTATTTTTATTATTAGAAGTTGGTAGGAAACCCATGATATTAATACTTAACCATATTCCAGAGGATGTCACTGATATATAATTTTGGAGGGGTGCTTTAATTTATTTATACAGGAGTAGTTTTTGGCAAGTTAAGCAATTTTTTATGTGGACTTTAATATCCTGGGACATATTTGGCCAATAGAATAGACTTTTGTCAATTTTTAAAGTTTTTAAGAATTCGGAATGAAAATTTAGTTCTGAATTATTAGCTACATATAAGGCTTTATTTATTAAGGAATCTGGAATTATAAGAGTTTCTACATAAAATCTATTAATTATTTATTTCATTATGAATATAATATAAACAACCATTCATCATTGTGAATTTTGTAAGATCAATATTCCTTGGGATTCCCTCAATATTATTCTTCGCGAAGTAACTAATTATCATTCTCCACTTTAGATCTTTTAGTTGTTCTCTTCTAACGTCTTCTGAATTTAATTTCTGAAAATGATCTTCTTGGGTGTTTATGTTATTTATATTCAG
>JABUQX010124307.1:0-20000 GCA_015478945.1 Trachelipus rathkii | reverse complement strand
GTTTTAGGAGGAGGGAGATTTGTAGAAGTTTGAGTTTTTTAAAGAATGAATTTCCACAAGGTTGAGACCACCCCAATCGGAAATTCTATCCAGATCAGCGAGGATAGGAATAGGAACGATTAAGACGAGAGGCAATTCTAGAAGTAAAAGAGGGGAGCAGAATTTGAAATGAGTTGAAGAATGAAAGGTCGATCTCATCGCATACGAGTGGATAAGGTTAGATGTGCAGGTGAGAGAAGATCATTTAATGAAAATAAGATAAAGGTAGGAGAAAAGACAGAAACCTGAGGAACACCACTATTAACAGAAAAAAGAAGAAAGAGTCGCTCCATCAACCACAGCCGATATTGAGCGACTTTAAAAGAATGCTAGACATAAGTAAGCAAAGAGAAGGAGGACCCAAAGGAGGGAGCTTTGGGAGAGCAGTGAAGTTTGCCATAACCTTTCAAATGCTTTTGGATATGTCAAGCGCCACCACGCAAGTCTCCCCGTAGTAAAGTATATCACCAGTAGACCTCGAACGCCGAAAACCGTACTGGCGATCGGAAAGAAGAGAATGAGATTCCATATGGTCTCAGAAGTGAGAGAGTTAAAGTATGGTTTCAAAGATCTTTAGATAGAATACAAGTGAGAGCAATAGGTCGAAGGTTAGAAGGATCAGAGCGGCTTTCCTTTTTTTGATAGGTTGGACATGTGCGTGCTTCCAACACTGAGGGAAAGTGTTAGTATTGAATGGCACATAGAGAATATAGTTGAACGAGGGGAGGGGCCAGCTCGGAAGCACACTCCCTCAAAACTCGGGGAGGGATGCCACCCGGGCCCCCCCCCCTTCCTAACCTTCATAGATCTCAGGAGCCCATGCACCCGATCAAATGTAATCACAGGCAAAGACATAGGACACCTGAGAGGAGAAGGTGGAGGAGGAGGAATGCCAGAATCGTCCAGGGTTGAGTTAGAGGAAAATAGGAGGTCGAAGAGATTTTCCTTTTCAGTTCGAGAGTTAGCAACAAAGCCATCAGATCGAATAAGAGGAGGAAAGGCAGATTTACAGAAGTTGTTAGAGATGTTTTTGGCAAGAGGCCAGAAAGATTTGTCAGTAGGAGAACCAAGGAGGTCAGCGAACTTTCGTTTGATGAAAGCCCACTTTGCTCGTCGAAGAGTATAAATGAATGAGTCACAGAAGATTTTACTCTTCGTCAGCGGGATTCGAACGTTGGACTCCGCGTTACTGAGTTAACAATAACCGGATGCTCTAAACACTAGGCCATCCACGTCCCCATAAAAAGACGCTTCAAACGTAGTTTTTAAAGCACCCGGTTTTCTCATCCCATAAATGCTGAGTACTCAAAGGCCTGGCCCCCATTTTAAATGAATGAGTCACAGAAGATTTTACTCTTCGTCAGCGGGATTCGAACGTTGGACTCCGCGTTGCTGAGTTAACAACAACCGGATGCTTTATCCACTAGGCCATCCACGTCCCCAAAAAAGAACGCTTCAAACTTAGTTTTTAAAGCACCCGGTTTTCTCATCCCATAAATGCTGAGTACTCAAAGGCCTGGCCCCCCAAAAAAAAAAATGAATGAATGAGTCACAGAAGATTTTACTCTTCGTCAGCGGGATTCGAACGTTGGACTCCGCGTTGCTGAGTTAACAACAACCGGATGCTCTACCCACTTAGGCCATCCCACGTCCCCAAAAAAAAGCACGCTTCAACGTTAGTTTAAAGCACCCGGTTTTTCTCATCCCAAAAATGCTGAGTACTCAAAGGCCTGGCCCCCATTTTAAATGAATGAGTCACAGAAGATTTTACTCTTCGTCAGCGCGGATTCGAACGTTGGACTCCGCGTTTGCTGAGGTTAACAACAACCGATGGCTCTAAACACTAGGCCATCACACGTCCCAAAAGAACGCTTCAAACGTAGTTTTTAAAGCAACCCCCGGCTTCCTCATCCATAAATGCTGAGTACTCAAAGGCCTGGCCCCCATTCATTTTAAATGAATGAGTCACAGGAGATTTTACTCTCCATCAGCGGGATTCGAAACATTACCTCCGCGTTCGCAGAGTTATCAATGCCGGATGCTCTTAACCACTTAGGCATCCCACGTCCCCATAAAAGTGAACGCTTCAAACCGTAGATTTTTAAAGGGCACCCGCGTTTTCTCATCCCATAAATGCTGAGTACTCAAAGGCCAGATCAAAGTGCCAGAAAAAACGCGTAGGGCAGGATGGAGCTGTTGGAGAGAAGTATTAAAATTAAGAGATATTAAAGGTTGTGGTCAGATTTAACAATAGGAGCGAAGGTAGTGTATTTTTAGAGAGAAGGACTAGTGGTGAACATAGGTCAAGTTGTTTTCAAGAATGGTTGGGGACGATCCGGGGAATGTGTGTAGGTTTCTTTGATTAGTTGCTCCAGATGCGTTGAATGCCTGAATTGAATTCGGCTTCCTCCCCACTTAAATCAGTATGAGAGGATCCCACCATTCAGTGTTGTGTTACATTGAAATCCCTAAATAGAGAACCTCAGTATTTGGATGAGAAGATATAACCCAGTCTCGTGAGAGGTAGTAAAGATATTCAAAGAAAGAGTGAAAAATCTGTTCTGTAGGAGAACAGTAGCAGAGCACAAGATTATTGTAGTAGAAGGAAGAAAGATTTTGAGTCACAGAGCATCGAAGTTTAGGAGATATCGAGATTCACGAGACGTTGTTACAGGAGAGTATTAAGGTTACATAGGCAACCACACTCCACCCTTCAGATGGAAATATGAAATAAGTTAAGTTAGATACTAAATGAGTTAGATGTGGTTGAATTTTTAGCCATTCTGAGTCTCAGACAGAGCAAAAGGTTGGTTAGAGTTAGAAATAGGGGTGATATTCCACAGAGGCAAAGTTAGATTTTAAGCCGGCGGATGTTGGTAAAGTTAATAAGAAAAGGCGCTACGCCTAGCAAATAATGCCATCCTACCACCCACACCCACACTATACACCACACAAATAAAAACAATAGACAAAACAAAAGAAGAAATTGGATTAAAAATTTAAACAAACTAAATCCTAACTTAAAAATTTAGGCACTAAAATCATTTAAATAAAAAAAAATTATACTACTATACTGATAAAACCAAACTTAAACCTAAACAACTTTACTACAACTTGCTAAAATTTATTAAAACCTACAAAACTAAAAGAAAAAAAAGGAAAAAAACTAAATCTACTTAAAAAAATTAAGTACTAAAATTAATTAAATTAAAAAAAAAAATAATATACTTACTTAAACACTGAAAAAACTAAAAATTTAAACCTAAACAACATTAACTACATTCTAAATTTATTAAAACCTACAAAAAGAAAAAAAAATGAAAAATTAAAACTAAAACTTATCTTTTTAAAATTCCAAACTTTAAACCTCGAAGAAAACGGAAATAAATGATTAATATCACTTTGGTACAATTTAATAGGAACTCTCAATTAAAACAAAACGAGATTTGGAAAAAACACACACACACTTCACCAAACACATAACAAATAACAAATAATATATATATATATAATATAGTATATTATAAATAATATATATATTATATATATATATATAATTATGATATATATATAGAAAATTAATAACATACACATACACAATATATATATATATATCTATATATATATATATAGTTCATAATATATACACACACCTACTCAAAAACATAATATATATATATATATATATATATATTTGAAATCACCCTATAATGGATTAAATTTAAAATTTTAGATTCCAAACATTAGTCGGATCTCCATTGGTTGGAATCTTTGTATACATGGACACCACAAACCCAAGCTAAATGAAAATTTGCATTCCGATAATAATATAATTTTGAGGTGAGATTTCACAATATTACAATACTTTCTCTAAATGTTTTACTTTATATTTTTTTTTGTTTTTTTTTTATTCTTTTATCACCACCGCTCACGGGCAGACCCTATTCAAGGGAGGGGGTGTTTCACGCCTCAGAAGTCAACA
Organism: Trachelipus rathkii; assembly: GCA_015478945.1. Classification (NCBI taxonomy): domain Eukaryota; kingdom Metazoa; phylum Arthropoda; class Malacostraca; order Isopoda; family Trachelipodidae; genus Trachelipus; species Trachelipus rathkii. Next base: position 15,979 of record JABUQX010124307.1, on the reverse strand, counting down.
ATTAAAGAATTACGCAGATGAGCACAGCGCAGGTTTTGAAGTGGGGGAGATTAAATTCAGTAGGAAACACGGAAGATGGAAGAGAATTCCACAGAACAGATGTGGCAGGAAAGAAGGAAGCACCGCAGCGAATTAGCCTGGAGTTAGATACATCAACACAAAACTCATGTGCAGATACAGCACCCCTAGTTCTACGAGGGCGACGCAAAGGTGAGGTACGCGAGATAAGCTCCCTCGAGCACCCGCCGCTGCGGTACCTATAGAAAAGAGATAAAGCACCAACATCGCGCCGCAAAAAATAGAGGGTCAAGTGAACTGGAAAGTACAGAACAGTTTATAAGCCTTGGCCCTTTGACTCGACCTGTCCAAAAGCCCGGGGTGAAACAGAGCCCCCCAGATATTGAGAGCAATACTCCATACAAGGGCGGATGAGGCCCTTGTATAGCTGGGTAAACTGAGAAGAGGAAAAAAGATCTCGCAGTCCTAAAACAGAACTCCCAGTTTCTTTGAGGGCCGCCTTAGCACCGTTGTATTGTGAGGTTTCCAAGACATTTTTTTGTTTTATGTTAAGGCCAAGGATGTTTATATGTCAACAGAGGAGACGAGAGAACTGTCGAAAGAGATAGGAAAGTTGGAAGGTGTCTTAGAGAGGGAGATTTGTAGAAGTTGAGTTTTTAAAGAATTGAATTTCACAAGGTTCAGACGACCCCAATCGGAAATTCTTTCCAGATCAGCGAGAAATAGAATCGGAAATTTTAAGACGAGAGGCAATTTCTAGAGTAAAAGAAGGAGCAGAAATTGAAATGAGTGAGAATGTTAAGGTCGGTCATCGGCATGAGTAAATTAGAGTTTAGATGTGCAGGTTGAGAAGATCATTAATGAAAAGTAGGAATAAAGTAGGAGATAAGACAGAACCCTGAGGAACACCACTATTGACAGAAAAGGAAGAAGAAGTCGCCCCATCAACAACAGCCGATATTGAAGCGATTGAAAGAAAATAGACACAAGTAAGCAAAAGAGGAAGGAGGGAAACCCAAAGGAGGGGAGCTTGGAGAGCAGTGGAGCGTGCCATACCCGGTCAATTGCTTTGGATATGTCCAAGCGCCACCACGCAAGTCTCCCGTATTCCTAAGGGCGGAAAACCATAAATCTCAGTAAGATAGGAAAGTATATCCGCCAGTAGACCTCGAGCGCCGAAAGCCCGGTACTGGCGACGGAAAGAAGTTATGAGTTCCAGATGATTCTAAGAATTATGAGAGTTGAGGAGAGTTTCAAAAAAATCTTAGATAGAATACAAGTAAGAGCTATAGGGCGATAGTTGGAAGGATCAGAGCGGCTTCCTTTTTTCGGAATTAGGATTGGACATGTGCGTGCTTCCAACACTGGGAAAGTGTTAGTATTGAGACATAGAGGAATATAGTTGAACAAGGGGTGGGGTTAGCACGAAGCACACTCCCTCAAAACTCGGAGGATCCATCCGGCCAACCCGCCCTTCCTAACGTTCGTAGTTTTCAGGAGCCCATGCACCCGATCAATTGTAATCACAGGCCAGGCATAGGACAACCTGAGAGGAGAAGGGAGGAGGATGAGGAATACCAGAATCGTCCAGGGTTGAGTAGAGGAAAATAGGAGGCCGAATGAGATTGGCCTTTTTTCAGTTGGAGAATTAGTCTACAGAACCATCAGATCGAATAAGAGGAGAAAAGACAGATTTACAGGAAGTTGTTAGAGATGTTTTTTGGCAAGAGGCCAGAAAGATTTGTCAGTTAGAGAAACCAAGGAGTTAGCGCACTTTCGTTTGTATGAAAGCCCGTTTTGCTCGTCGAAGAGTATCCCTGCAACGATTTCTAGTGAATGAAAATAGCAAGGAGTGATAGGAGAACGAGAATTTTCCACTCCCGATACGCAGCTGTCTCTAGCCTGAATGGCCAGAGAAAAAGCACGATCGACCATGGATTATGAGGAGAGAAAATTTAGTCGAAGAAGGAATGAATCTTGCTCATCCCGTCAACGATTCCAGCTCCCACCTTACATCGGCAAAGTTGAAGCGTCACCAGAGACAAAGCAGTCATTCCAGTTATATTAAGCGTAGAAGCAACGCAAGGCCCCCCAATCAAAGGCCCGATCAAAGTGCAGAAAAAACGCGTAGGGCAGGATGGAGCGGTAATTATTAAAATTAAGAGATATAAGGTTGTGGTCAGATTTTAACCAATAGGAGCGAAAGGTGGTGTTATTCTATAGAGGAGAAGGACTAGTGGTGAACATAGTTCAAAGTGTGTTCCAAAAATTGGTTGGACGACCGGAATGTGTGTTGGGGTTCTTTAATGTTGATTCCAGATCGTTGAGAATTGCTAAATGATTCGCCTCCCCCCACCTAAATCCAGTATGAGAGATCCAACCATTCAGTGTATATGTACATTTGAAATCCCTAATAAGAGGACCCCAGTATTTGGATGAGAAATAGAACAGTCTCGTGAGAAGTTAGTTAAAGATATCAAAGAAAGAGTGGGAAATCTGTTCTGTTAGGGAGAAACAGTGCAGAGCACAAGATTATTGTAGTAGAAGGAAGAAAGATTTTGAGCCACAAAACATCGAAGTTAGGAGATTCAGATTCTCGAGACGTGTTACAGGAGTGGTATATGTTCACATAGGACATTACTCCCACCCTTTAGACGGAAATATGAAAAAGTATAAGTTAGATAGTATTAAACGAGTTAGAGGATGACATTCTTTAGCCATTCTGTTGTCTCAGGACAAAGAGCAAAAGGTAGTTAGAGGTTAGAGAGGTGGTATTCCACGGATGCAGGGTTAGAGGGTAAGCCGCGGATGTTGGTAAAATCGATAGTAAGCCCGCGCCTGCGCAAATCTGCCATTACACACAACCACAACCACAACCACAACAACAAAAACAACACAAAAAATAGACAGACAAAAAAACGAAAGTTAAAATTGGATTAAAATTATTCACTCACTAAAAACGTAAATGATTAAAATGCTAAAACCGTATTTACAATAAATATGTAAAATTGAAAAAATCTAGAAAGTTTAAAACACACGCACTTCACACACCCTAACAAATTTACGAACAAAAAAAAAATTACAATTATTCAACATAAAACTAAATAAGTATAAATTAAAACAATATGTAACCAAATACGTAAGTTGTTGTGCCAAAACCCTTTTAAAATAAATAAAAAAATAAACACTTAAAAAACTAAAGTTAAAAAAGACGGAAGGGAAAAAAAAAAATAATACCTAGGTACTATCCTAAACTACGTATGCACAATTCTAAAAAAACTAACATGACATCCTAACATAACTAAAAATGTTTCAAAAACAAAAATTAAAACGAATAACTTATCTTTAATAAGGATGATCCAATTCTTTAAATATTAAAACTATAATAAAAACAATTAAAACAGGGGAGCACTTAATGAACAAACACACTTAATGGGGAAAATAACTAAAACATTATGAAACACTAATCAACCCATTGGAGCTCCGGTAAAACACAACTTGTCACAACACAGTCTAAACATATACTTACTTATTTATTTATTTTATATTTCATATTGTAAGTTTAATTATTTTTTTTATTCATTCTAAATTTAGTTATGAGAAAGGATTGAAGATTTGCTCACCTGAAAATGGTCGGCAATATATTTTGTATTAAAAATGTTTAAATTTGCTTTGGTCCTTCTAGCTTGTATATATATATATATTATATATATATATATGAATATATATGTTATATATATATATATATATATATATATATATATATATATATATATATATATATATATATATATATATATATATATATTTTTTATATTTTTTGTATTCTTAATTTTTGTTTTTCTTATTTGTTTATATAACTGTCTATTAAACGTTTAAGTTGATAGACTCTTTATTTCCCTTAATGAAAGATAGTGTGTGTTTAGACTGTGTTGTGATAAGTTGTGTTTTACCGGAGCTCCAATGGGTTGATTAGTGTTCATAATGTTTTAGTTATCTTTCCCATTAAGTGTGTTTGTTCATTAAGTGCTCCCCTGTTTTAATTGTTTTTAACTATTATAGTTTTAATATTTAAAGAATTGGATCATCCTTATTAAAGATAAGTTATTCGTTTTAATTTGTGTTTTTGAAACTTTTTAGTTATGTTAGATAGTCATAGTTAGTTTTTAGAATTGTGCAATACGTAGTTTAGATAGTACTAGGTTATATTTTTTTTTTTCCTTCGTCTTTTTAACTTTAGTTTTTTAGTGTTTATTTTTTTATTTATTTTAAAAGGGTTTTGGCACAACAACTTACGTATTTGGTTACATATTGTTTTAATTTATACTTATTTAGTTTTATGTTGAATAATTGTAATTTTTTTTTTTTGTTCGTAAAATTTGTTTGGGTGTGTGAATGCGTGCTTTAAAACTTTCTAATTTTTTCAAATTCATGCATAGTTTATTGTAAATTTTACGGTTTTAGCCAAATTTTTAATTCAGTTTACGTTTTTAGAGTGAGTGAATATTTTAATTCCAATTTTAACTATTCGTTTTTTGTCTGTCTATTTTTGTGTTTTTTTGTTGTGTGTTTGTGTGTTGCTTGTGTGGATGGGCAGATTTGCGCAGCGCGGGCTTTCTATTCGACTTTACCAACATCCGCGGATTACGCTCTAAACTCTGCATCCGTGGATACCACCTCTCAACTCTAACCCTACCTTTTTGCTCTTGTCGAGACACAGATGCTAAGGAATTCATCCTTCTAACTCGTTTAATTATATCTTAACATTATAACTTTTTTTCATAATTTCCGTCTAAAGGGTGGAGTATGTGCCTATGTGAACATAAAACACTCCTGCTAACACGTCCTCGAGAATTCTTGGAATCTCCTAACTTCCGATGTTCTGTGGCTTCAAAAATCTTTCTTCCTTCTACTACAATAATTTTGTGCTTCTGCTACTGTTCTCCTACAGAACAGATTTTCACTCTTTCTTTGAATATTCTTACTACTTCTCACGAGACTGTTCTATCTTCTCATCCAAATACTGGGGTCCTCTATTTAGGGGATTTTTTCAACTGTACATTAACACTGAAAATGGTGGATCCTCTTCATATGATTTAGGTGGGGGGAGAGGCCGAATCGATTAGCTCTCAACGATCTGGATCAACTAATTAAAGAACCCACACACATTCCGGATTGTCCCAACCAACCAATTTTTGAACACACTTGACCTATGTTTCACCACTAGTCCTTCTCTCTATAAAATCAACCCCACCTTCGCTCCTATTGGTAAACTGACCACAACCTTATATCTCTTAATTTTAATACTTTCGCTCCAACATCTCCCTCCGCGTTTTTTCTGGCACTTTGATTTCGGGCTGATTGGGGGGCCTTGCGTGCTTCTCGCTAATTTTAACTGGAACTGACTGCCTTTGTCCTGGTTGACGCTCACTTCTTGCGATAAGGTGGGAGCTGTAATCGTTTGGACGGGTATTGAGGGCAGATTCATTCCTATCTTCCGACTTAAATCTTTCTCTCCTCATTATCCATGGTTTCGGTTCGTGCTTGTTTTCTGGCCATTCAGGCTAGAGACAGATGCGTGTACCGGGAGTGGAAAAATTCTCGTTCTCTATCACTCTTGCTATTTTTCATTTCAGCTAGAAATCGTTTCGGGATACTCTTCGACGAGCCAAGCGGGCTTTCATCAAACGAAAAAGTGCGCTAACCTCCTTGGGTCTCCTACTGACAAATCTTTCTGGCCTCTTGCTCAAAAAAACATCTCTAACAACTTCTGTAAATCTGTCTTTCTCCTCTTATTCGACTGATGGTTCTGTGCTAATTCTCCAACTGAAAAGGCCCATCTCTTCGGCCTCCTATTTTTCCCTCTTAACTCAACCCCTGGACGTTTCTGGTATTCCTCATCCTTCCTCCTTCTCCTCTCAGGTGCCTATGCCTTTGCCTGTTGATTACAATTGATCGGGGCATGGGGCCTCCTGAATCTTACGACGTTAGGAAGTGCGGGTGGCCCGGATGGCATTTCTCCCCGAGTTTTGAGGAGTGTGCTTCCGTGCTTCCCCACCCCGGGCTAATCTCTTATATTCTCTATGTCTCAATACTTACACTTTTCCCTCAGTGTTGAAGCACGCACATGTCCAACCTATTCCGAAAAAAGGAAAAGCCGCTCTGATCCTCCAAACTATCGCCCGTATAGCTCTTACTTGTATTCAATCTAAGATCTTTGAAAACCCTTCTCAACTCTCCCATTTTAGATCATCTGGAATCTCATTCACTTCGTTCCGATCGCCAGTACGGCTTTTCGGCGCTCGAAGGTCACTGGCGATATACTTTCCTTTCTTACTGATTTATGGTTTTTCCCGCCTTAGGAACTACGGGGAGGACTTGCGTGGTGGCGCTTGACATATTCCCAAAGCATTTGGACCCGGGTATGGCACGCGTCTCCACTTGCTCTTCCCAAGCTCCCCCTCCTTTGGGTTTTCCTCCTTCTCTTTGCTTTACTGGTGTCTAATTTTCTTTCAAATCGCTCAATATCGGCTTGTTGTTGATGGGGCGACTTCTTCTTCCTTATTCTGTCAATGTAGGGGTTTCCTTCAGGTTCTGCTCTTACTCCTACTTATATTCCTTACTTTTCATTAATGTCTTCTCACCTTGCCACATCTAACTCTATTCACTCTATGCGAGGACTCGACTCTCTCCTCTCTTCAACTTCCTCTCGTTCAAATTCTGCTCCTTCCTTGTTTACTAGTCTAGAATACTCGCTTCCGTCCTCGTCTTTAATATCTACTCTTTCTCCGATTTCTCATCTATTCCTTGCTTGATCTGAGATCTTTGACGAATTTCCCTCTGATCTGTGTGGTCGTCTCTCATGAAGACCCACTTAGTGTGATGACACTCTCCTCCGAATTCTTTTAAAAACTCAAACTCTCTTACACCTACTCCCTCTTACTTCATATCCGACCAGACTCCTTGGTCACTAACATTCAATCCGTATATCTCTTTGCGACTCGCTGGTGTGCACTACCGCCTGGCTCCTTGCAGACAAATATAAATATCCATTTGCCTCTAGTACAAAAAACACATACAAAATGTTCTTGGACATAACCTGCCAACCATCAACAAGCTCCGCGCCTTCGCTCACAGGTAAGACACCTCCAACCCTACCCTTCACGGCTCTCGTCCCGTCGGACAATATAACATCCGCGTCTCCGTCAAAGGGCCAAACTGCGAGAAGCTCATATAGTATTATAAGACCGCCCGAGACTATATTTACCGGCTTCCAGCTTACTCGAGGGCTACTCAACTGCGACCATCAATTCGACCCTAACTGGTATGGCTAAGTATTGCCTACCCCATATCTGGGGGGCTCCTCCTGCGTTTCCACCACGGACTTTATGACAGGGTACGGTCAAAGCCAAAGGCTGTATAAAACACCTGTTCCTGTACTTCTCATTGTTCACCTTGGACCCTTCTCATCCTTTCTGACGGCCAGCGCATGTGTTGGTAAAGAACTTTATCCGTTCTATACCCGGCCTACCCCCGCAGCGCGGGTGTCTCGATGGGAGCCCTTACTCCACTAAACGCGTACTCTCCACCTTTGCGTTCGCCTCGTAGAACTAGGGTGCTGTAATCTGCCACATGAGTTTTTGTTGTTGATGTATCTTAACTCCAGCTAATATCAGCTGCGGATGCTCTTCTTTTCCTGCCACATCTTTCTAGTGGAATTCTCTTCCATCTTCCGTGTTTCCTACTGAATTTAATCTCCCCCACTTCAAAGCCTGCGTCTGTGCTCATCTGCGTAATTTGCTTTAGTTGTTGACTTCTGAGGCGTGAAACAACCCCCTCCTTGAATAGGGCTCTGCCCGTGGAGCGGTGGTGATAACAGTAAAAAAAAAACAAAAAAAAAATATAAAGTAAACATTTAGAGACAAGTATTGTTAATTATTGTGAATCCACCTCAAAATTATATTATTATTCGGGAATGCAAATTTTCATTTAGCTTGGGTTTGTGGTGCCATGTATACAAAGATTCCAACCAATGGAGATCCGGACTAATGTTTGGAATCTAAAAAATTTTTAAATTTAATTAATACTGTGATTTTCAATATATATATATATATATATAATATATATAATATATATATATTATATATATATTATATATATATATATATATATTATAAATAAATATATATATATATATATATATATTATTATATATATATATATATATATATATATATATATATATATATAGTATATATTATATATATATATATAATATATATTATTATTGTTATTGTTGTTATTGTTTGGTGAAGGTGTTGTGTGTTTTTTCAAATCTCGTTTTGTTTTAATTGAAAGTTTTTATTAAATTGTACCAAAGTGATATTAATCATTTATTCGTTTTATTGCAATATTTAAGTTTGGGAATTTTTAAAAGATAAGTTTTAGTTTTTAATTTTTTTCATTTTTTTTTCTTTTGTAGGTTTTAATAAATTTTTAGGAAGTGTAGTTAAGTTGTTTAGGTTTTAGTTTTAGGTTTTAGCATTTAGTATATATATTTTTTTTTATTTAATTATTTTAGTACTTAAATTTTTTTAATTTATGATTTAGTTTTTTTTCATTTTTTTTCTTTTAGTTGTAGGTTTTAATAAATTTTAAACGCAAGGTTGTAGTAAAGTTGTTTAGGTTTAAGTTTGGTTTTATCAGTATATAGTTAGTAATATTTTTTTATTTTAATTGATTTTAGTGCCTAAATTTTTAAGTTAGGATTTAGTTTGTTTAATTTTTATCCCAATATTCTTTTTTGTTTTTTGTTCTATTGTTTTTATTATGTGTGTGTATAGTGTGGGTGTGGGTGTAGGATGGCATATTTGCATAGGCGTGGGCTTTCTATATTAACTTTACCAACATTCCGCGGCTTAAAATCTAACTTTGGCCTCTGTGGAATATCACCTATCTAACTTTAACCCTAACCTTTTGCTCTTGTCTTGAGACTCAGATGGCTAAAAATTCACCATCTAACTCATTTAACGTTATTAACTAATTAACTATTTTCATAATTTCCGTTGAAGGGGTGGAGTGTGTGCCCTATGTAAAACATAATACTCCTGTACACGTCTCGTGAATCTCGAATCTCCTAACTTCGATGGCTCTGTGACTCAAAATCTTTTCTTCCTCTACTACAATAATTTGTGCTTCTGCTACTGTTCTCCTAACAGAACAGATTTCACTCTTCTTTTGAATATCTTTACTTAACCTCTCACAGAGCACTGATATATCTTCATTCATCCAAATTACTGAGGTCCCTCTATTTTAGGGGATTTTCGAAGTACACCAACCACTGAATGGTTGGGATCCTTCATACTGATTTAGGTGGGGAGAGGCCGAAATCTTTCAGCATTCTCAACGATCTGGAGCAACTAATCAAAGAAACCTACACACATTCCGGAATTCGTCCCAACCCAATTCTGAAAACACTTGACCTATAGTTTCACCACTAGTCCTTTCTCTCTATAAATAACAATACCTTCGCTCCTATTGGTAAATCTGACAACCTTATATCACTTAACTTTAATACTTTCTCTCCAACAGCTCCATCCTGCCCTACGCGTTTTTTCTGGCACTTTGATCTGGCCTTTGAGTACTCAGCATTTATGGATGAGAAAACAACCGGGGTGCTTTACAAACTACGTTTGGAAGGCGTTCTTTTTCATGGGGACGTGGATGGCCTGTGGCTTAGAGCAATCCGTGCTATTGATAACTCTGCGACGGCGGAGGTCAATTTTTTCGAATCCCCGCTGATGGAGAGTACAAATCTCATGTGACTTCATTCATTTAAATGAATGGGGGCCAGGCCTTTGAGTACTCAGCATTTATGGGATGAGAAAGCCGGGGGTGCTTTAAAAAACTACGTTTGAAGCGTTCTTTTTTGTGGGGGACAGTGGATGGCCTAGTGTTTAGAGCACCGGTTGTTGTTTAACTCAGCAACGCGGGTCCAACGTTCGGAATTCCCGCTGACGAAAGAAGTAAAATCTTCTGTGACTCATTCATTTAGAATGGGGGCCAGGCCTTTGAGTACTCAGCATTTTATGGGATGAGAAAACCGGGTGCTTTAAAAACTACGTTTTGAAGCGTCTTTTTTTTGGGGGACGTGGGATGGCCTAGTGGGTATAGAGCATCCGGTTGTGTTAACTCAGCAAGCGCGGAGTCCAACGTTCGAATCCCCGGCTGAACGAAGAGTAAAATTCTTTCTGTGGACTCATTCATATCATTTTTTTGTTGGGGGGCCAGGCCTTTTGAGGTACTCAGCATTTATGGGATGAGAAAACCGGTGCTTTAAAAACTAAGTTTGAAGCGTTCTATTTGGGGACGTGGATGGCCTAGTGGATAAAGCATCCGGTTGTTGTTAACTCAGCAACGCGGAGTCCAACGTTCGAATCCCGCTGCGAAGAGTAAAATCTTCTGTGACTCATTCATTTAAAATGGGGGCCAGGCCTTTGAGTACTCAGCATTTATGGGATGAGAAAACCGGGTGCTTTAAAAACTACGTTTGAAGCGTCTTTTATGGGGACGTGGATGGCCTAGTGTTTAGAGCATCCGGTTATTGTTAACTCAGTAACGCGGAGTCCAACGTTCGAATCCCGCTGACGAAGAGTAAAATCTTCTGTGAAATCGTTGCAGTTATACTCTTCGACGAGCAAAGGTGGTGCTTTCATCAAACGAAATTCGCTGACCTCCTTGGTTTCTCCTACTGACAAAATCTTTCTGGCCTCTTGCCAAAACATCTCTAACAACTTCTATAAATCTGCCTCCTCCTCTTATTCGATCTGATGGCTTTGTTGCTAACTCTCGACTGAAAAAGGGGAAAATCTCTGCGACCTCCTACTTTTCCTCTAACTTCAACCCTGGACGATTTGGCAGTTCCTCCTTCCTCCCACCTTCTCCTCTTAGGTGTTCCTTATGTCTTTGCCTGTGATTTTACATTTGATCGGGTGCAGGGCTCCTGAGATCTATGAAGGTTAGGAAGGGGGGGGGGCCCGGGTGGCATCCCTCCCCGAGTTTTGAGGGAGTGTGCTTCCGAGCTGGCCCCTCCCCTCGTCAACTATATTCTCTATGTTCTCAATACTAACACTTTCCCTCAGTGTTGGAAGCACGCACATGGTCCAACCTATTTCCGAAAAAGGAGATCCGCTCTGATCCTTCTAAACTATCGGCCCCTTATAGCTCTCACCCTGTTTCTATCTAGATCTTTGAAACCATTACTTAACCTCTCACTTTCTGAGGACCATATGGAATTCTCATTTCTTTCTTTCGATTCGCCAGTACGGTTTTTCGGCGGTTCGAGGTCTACTGGTGATATACTTTACTATTTAACACTTGCGTGGTGGCGCTTGACATAACCAAAGCATTTGACCGGATATGGCACTGCGTCCTGCTCTTCCAATCTCCCCTCCTTTGGGTTTCTCCTTTCTCTTTGCTTTACTATATGTTCTAGAGCTTTCTTTCAAGTCGCTCAATAACGGCTGTGGTTGATGGAGCGACTTCTTTCTTCTTTTTGTTAATAGTTGGTGTTCCTCAGGGTTCTTGTCTTATCTCCTACTTGTTATTCTTAATTTTCATAATGATCTTCTCACCTGCAATCTAACTCTATCCACTCGTATGCCGATGACTCGACCTTTCATTCTTCCAACTCATTTCAATTCTTGCTCCCTCTTTTACTTTAAGAATTGCCTCTCGTCTTAATCTTTCCCATTTCTATTCTGGCTGATCTGGATAGAATTTCCGTGGGGTCGTCTCACCTTGTGAAATTCAAATCTTAAAAACTCAACTTCTACAAATCTCCCCTCTAAAACACCTTCTAACTTTAATATCTCTTTCGACGGTTCTCTCGTCTCTCCTGTTGACAATATTAAACATCCTTGGCCTTAACATAACAAAAAAAAATGTCTTGGAAATCTCAATCACAACGGTTGCTAGGCGGCCTCAAAGGAAACTAGGAGTTCTGTTTAGACAGCGAGATTTTTTTTCCTCTTCTCAATTACTCCAGCTATTTATACAAGGGTCTCATACGCCCTTGTATGGAGTACTGTTCTCATATCTTGGGGGGCTTGGTTTCACCCGGCTTTATGGCAGGGTTCGTGTCAAAAAAGCCAAAGGCTTATTAAACTTGTTTGTTCTTTCATTCAACTTGACCCCCTAATCTTGCGGCGGATGTTTGGTGCCTTTATCTCTTTTCTTAGGTACCGCAGTGGCAGGTGTTCGAGGGAAACTTATCACTCGCTACCACCACCTTTACGACCGCCCTCGTAGCACAAGGGGTTGCGATGTCTTGCGCACAAGTTTTGTGTTGATGTAGGTAAATCTCCAGGTTAGTTCGTTGCGGTGCTTCCTTCTTTCCTGCCGACATCTGTATCTGTGGAATTCTCTTCATCTTCTGTGTTTGTCCTGCGGAATTTAATCTCCCTCACTTTAAAGCCTGCTCTGTGCTTATCTGCGTAATTGCGCTTGTGGATGAAATTTTAGCGTGCAACGCCCCCTCCCTGAAAAAGGGGCCTGCCCGTGAGTGGTGGTGGCAACTGTAAAATATATATTATATATATAATATATATATATATATATATATTATATATATATATATACTATATATATATATATATATATATATATATATATTATATATATATATTACTATAATATTCTGTGGAATTGTAAGTTAAATAGCTGAATAGGGAGGATTATATATATATATATATATATATTATCTATATACTATATATATATATATATATATATTATAATTATAATTATATATATATATATTATATATATATATATATATATATAATATATATATATATATATATAAATTTATAGTATACAATAATATAATAATAATAATAATTAATAATAATAATATAATAATAAAATAATATAATTTAATAATTAATAATAATATAATAATATAATTAATAATTAATAATAAGTAAATAATAATAATAAAAATAATAATAATAATAATAATATAATAATAATAATAATATAATAATAATAATAATGATAATTAATAATAAAATAATAATAATAATAATAATTTAATTTGTTAAAAAACGCGGCAATGATTACATCCATATCTCTTTAAACGGGTTACCATACGCATTCTTAATATATATATATTATATTATATATATATATATTATATATATATATATAATATATATATATATATATATATATTATAAATCATATATATATATATATATATATATATTATATTAATATTATATTATATTTAGTATATATATTATATATATATATATATATATATATATAATACTATAATATTATATTATATATTAATATATATATATTAGTTATATATATATATATATATATACTATATATATATATAATATATATATAATATTATTCATAACTGGAAACGACAAAAAAACAATGTTCTTCCGTAAAGCAAACAGGCTTCTTTCTAGAAAAAATATCTAAGTTATTAAAAAAAATATTGAAGTAAATATCAGATAATAACGCCTTCTCGTTGAGCCAGTCGGTATAGACATGTTAGTGCGAGTTTTAAATGTAGTGGTTCCAAGACAAATCTGTTGGAAATAATGAGAAAATTTTATTTCAAGTTCCAAATTTTAACTCGCATAAAAATGTAAACATATTTGGAAAAAAAAAGATAAGGTAGTGCAATAGGGTAAAATATTATGGTGTAATTAGAGATTGGTGACGTGTATATATATATATATATATATATATATATTATATATATATATATATATATATATTATATTATTATTATATATATTATATTATTATAATATATTACTATATATTAGTTTCACGGAATTAGTTGGTTATGGTTTGCGTGAATGGAGGGACTGCCTCGTCAGTATGACGTAATTAAGTCATTATCCATGCCCCTTGATATTTGCATATATATAATATAATATATATATATATATATATTATATTATATATATTATATTATATATATATATATATATATAGGTGATGCAGTTAACATCCGCATCCGCAGAGCATCCGCCACATTATTAAAGATCCCATTACGCATCTGGCGCTTTGCCTGCGGATGTTTGCGCTGATATTTATGTTGCGAGCATTTCATAAGAATTATATAAAAATACTTGAAGATGAATCTGAAAGCAAACTTTTAAATGTGTGGACATGGGATTTGACTTCAAACTTTTTAATGATGACTCAGATCTCACAGCCATGAATTCATAATAATTTGTTTAGTTTACATAGTCACATGAGATTAGAGATGCTAAAAAAATCAGCGACTCTACAGCTTCTGTCTACGATGTATGCATTTTGGAAGCATTTTGAACCATCTTCAAATGAAAATGGTGACGGTTTAAAAAGAATGAAAGGTGTAATAAAACTAGAGCTTGAAAAATGCTTTGGTTCTGTTTGGATTAATGACCCTTCCATACTATGAACTTACTTAGATCCAGTTAATAAAGGCAAGTTTTTATATGTAACACAATATTAGAACAAGTTAAATCCGTCACTTTGTGTTGCAGTTGAAAAACTCAATCCAACACTCTATTATTTAAGCCGCCCATTAAAGAAAAAATGAAAATATTACAGAAACAATACCTTCTTACAAGTAAATCATAACAGATTCACTAGAAGAATTTCTACGGTCCAGTAGTTATGAGAAACACGCGCATTACCCAAAAGATTGTAGTGAAATGATTGAAATCATATCACCAAGAAAACGACTAGATACAAATCAAATGGCCATCCCGATCAGTTGGTGGAGTGTTAAGCAAAATGTTTACCCACGCTTAAAGTATAATTTGCAAGGAATACTTTGGCCTGTCCTCCAACTGGTGTTCCAAGTGAGAGAGTATTTAGCAATGCTGGGCTAATATATGTTGAAAAGATGAGACAGGACTCTCAGCAGAAAAGTCATAAAAAATTTGATGTCTCTTCAGCACAAACTTCTTTTGAATTTCAATACTAGTGCAAAAAGTATATAATCCGGTTGTAAAATCTCTTTCATTTAGGTCGGAGGTTGGGAAAGAGGTTGGTGGGGTGTATTTGAGTTGGGTCCCCGTCCCGCACCCTGGTAACCCAATTATATTAATAGATTGTGGATAAAAACTCTGATATATATATATATATATATTATATATATATATACCTATATATACTATATATAATATATATATATATATATTATAATATTATTATATATATATATATAATATATATATTTATATATATATATATATATATATATATATATATATATATATATATATATATATATATATATATTATATATATATATATATATTATATATATATATATATATATTATATATATATATATATATATATATATATATATATATATATTATATATATATATTATATATATATCAAACATTCCGCATCCGCATTTCCGCGGACGTGAAAAAAAATTACATCTGGCATCACTAATAGTACTATATATATAATATATAATATATATATATATATATATTATATATATATATATATATATTATATATATATATATATATATATATATATTAGATGGTTTAACCCATTCCCTTTTGCCACAAGCTGTTAAAAAACTCTGGGTCACGAGGTTGAAACAACCTTCATTTTGGGTGACAAGTATGAAGAAAATGCAATATCTCCAACCTTATTTAAATATCATTAAGTAAAAAAGAGGAAGGAGCTTAAATAGAAGTGAGCGCTGTAGAGGGGTTCCAATCCAAAAATTTTAAAAAGACAATATATAATATATATATTATATATATATATATATATATATCATTTATATATTATATATATATATATATATATATATATATATATATATATATATATATTATATATATATATATATATATATATATATATATATTATATATATATATATATATATATATATATATATATATAT
>JABUQX010124306.1:17500-30905 GCA_015478945.1 Trachelipus rathkii | reverse complement strand
TGGAAATTTGGAAATGAAATATAAGGTAAAATTTTGGTAAATAAATTTAATGTCGACCTAAAAATATTTAGTTGTGTGAATTTACTTTGATCTTTTAAATCAAATAAATAATTTATTGCTTAAGTGATTAAAATTTGTGGTAAATTTAATCACTTTTCATTGTACGGATTGAAAGTGAAATTGATAAGCATAACAATTGGAAGTGAAGTATAGTTTATTCTTCAATCATTCCAATACCAGTTCCATACCTTTCCATGTTATATCTTTCACAACTCACATACATTCTTTGTTATCACTTATCTGAATCAATCTTACTCTTTTCAGAAACTCTGCTTACCAAAAATAAGATTTCTACCAAACTCTCGTTTAACAGTCTTGAAACTCTGCTTACCAAAACCAAGATTTCTATCAAACTCTTCTTTAAACTCTGATTACCAAAACCAAGATTTCTATCAAACTCTCCTGTAAATTTTTCTTACCCAAACCAAGATATCTATCAAACTCTTCTTTAAACTCTGCTTACCAAAACCAAGATTTCTATCAAACTCTCCTGTAAACTCTGCGTACCCAAACCAAGATCTCTATCAAACTCTTCCTTAAACTCTGCTTACCAAAACCAAGATTTCTATCAAACTCTCCTGTAAACTCTGCGTACCCAAACCAAGATCTCTATCAAACTCTTCTTTAAACTCTGCTTACCAAAACCAAGATTTCTATCAAACTCTCCTGTAAACTCTGCTTACCCAAACCAAGATCTCTATCAAACTCTTCCTTAAACTCTGCTTACCAAAACCAAGATTTCTATCAAACTCTCCTGTAAACTCTGCGTACCCAAACCAAGATCTCTATCAAACTCTTCCTTAAACTCTGCTTACCAAAACCAAGATTTCTATCAAACTCTCCTGTAAACTCTGCGTACCCAAACCAAGATCTCTATCAAACTCTTCCTTAAACTCTGCTTACCAAAACCAAGATTTCTATCAAACTCTCCTGTAAACTCTGCGTACCCAAACCAAGATCTCTATCAAACTCTTCCTTAAACTCTGCTTACCAAAACCAAGATTTCTATCAAACTCTCCTGTAAACTCTGCGTACCCAAACCAAGATCTCTATCAAACTCTTCCTTAAACTCTGCTTACCAAAACCAAGATTTCTATCAAACTCTCCTGTAAACTCTGCGTACCCAAACCAAGATCTCTATCAAACTCTTCCTTAAACTCTGCTTACCAAAACCAAGATTTCTATCAAACTCTCCTGTAAACTCTGCGTACCCAAACCAAGATCTCTATCAAACTCTTCTTTATGCCTAATGGACCACCGAGAACTCTGTTACATAATCGAATGTCTGCATCCAAATACCATACCATCGAAAGGCTCCCCTA
This sequence comes from Trachelipus rathkii, assembly GCA_015478945.1. Classification (NCBI taxonomy): domain Eukaryota; kingdom Metazoa; phylum Arthropoda; class Malacostraca; order Isopoda; family Trachelipodidae; genus Trachelipus; species Trachelipus rathkii. Next base: position 29,523 of record JABUQX010124306.1, on the reverse strand, counting down.
TTTAGGGGTTATTTCAATTGTACATCAAATGGGATGAACATTGGTTGGGGTCTCCCATAGATCCTCCTGATACATAGGTGGGAGAAAGGAGGGCCATGATCATTCAGTCATTCGATCAACGACTCTGGTAACATAATAAAGAATACTACACTCAACAATCCAGGGTATCTTTCCAACCAATCTCTCTTCAGAACATACTTGACCTAATGTCTCCATCACCGGACTAGTCCTTCCTTTGTATTAAATCATATGCCATTTTCGCCTCCTATTGAGATGGAGTCTTGACCAGCAATTCTACTTTGCGAAGCTACCTTAGAAGATAGGTGATTGTTATTTATTTCTGTCCTTGTTTGTGGCAAGATTATTACTAATTTTATATACATGGAATGATTCAATAGGTTTCAAAATCACGTCAGTTCAGCATCGATGTCCCGAATATATCATCTTAATATCTATTGCACATAATCCATTTCCTCTCAAACCAGCTCCATCTACCTCCTATCAACAGCGTTCATTTCTGGCACTATTGATTTGGAGAAATTGGGGGGCCATTATGAAGTGCTGCTTTCTGAGCGTATCAACTTTACTCAATTTGGGAATGACTTTCTTCTGCATGCTGCGTGACGCATCGGAGCTTGCTCGCATAAGGTGAGAGAGAGCTGTACATCCGTTGAATAGGAGGTAATGTAGCCAGAGGGATGTTCATTCTCATGACTTGCTAACCTACAATCTTCTACTTCCTCACAACATAAATGTTCAAATAGACGTGCAGGTCTTATATACATCCCTTGTGCATTTTATATTTTATTAATCCTTTATAAATGGCGACGCGTCTCAGAAATAGTCGCTTGTTTCAACGTTATGTGCGCATTGAAGGTAGAAGAACAGTGAGCGTTCGAGGTAAAATATTCTCGTTTTCCAGCCTATCATCGCGTCTCAGATTGACTTTATCATTGCAGTCAAGGGAATTCTAAAATTCAGTGTGCAAGCACGACATATTGTTTCACGTAGCTCAGACTCAAGCTATAACCCTTAACTAGGCTTCACGAAAAGTGCCCTATCGCACTCTCACTCTCCTATTGTTAAACTTCATTATCTTAATATCCTAAATACTTCATAGGAGGTCGGATAAGTATGACTTCAAGTCCGATTTCTGCTCAATCACGCACTTGTGAGCTCCTATCATTAGGTACAGATCTGATGGTTTCTGTTGCTAACTCCACAATCTGAAAAAGGCAATTGGTCCCTCTGTCGGCCATCGCAGTCTCTACTGGAAATTTCGCTAATCAACCCTGGACGATTGGATTGCATCTCACATATTACTAGCTCGCACTTCTATACTCTCAGGATTCGTATATACTTTTAGCCTGTGTACTACATATTATTTTTGTCGGTGCATAGGACGCTTGGCTGAGATTGTGTTGAAACGTTGAGGAATGTAAATCCCGCGGTATGTCTCGCTCGTATCGGAGCTTGATTCTCCCTATACCTCGAGTTTGTAGTAGGGGCAGGTGTCGCAATTTGTCCCATGCTGTGGTCCCGTCCCGCCTGTTTTTAGACTCATATATTGCTACTGCTGGTCCAATACTAGACTTCCACACCGTGGATGTTATGGAGTAGCCACCATGCGTCACCATTCGGTTTCAATGCTATAACCTATTGAATGCCAAGTAAAAATTATGTGATAAGCCGGGATCATGATCGCATATAACCCGCAAACTATTATGACGGGTATAAATGCTTACGCTATCTCAGAAACTTATATTGTTAATTTAAGATCTTCTTGATAACCTTTCTCACTCTCGCTTTCTCTAGATCATCTAAGAAACTCATTCTACGTTTTCAGTTCCGCGCTATCGCGCAGTAACGTTTCTTGTCGGGTCACGTTTTCAGAGTGTCTACCTGGATGAAACACGATCTTCCTATTCTAAGCCGTATTTTGTACTTGGTTTTACGCGTCTCTTTATGGAACTACGGTTAGGAACGCACTCTTGTGTCGGCACTTATTTGAACCACAATTCAAGAGCATTCGACCGGGTTTAAGAGTCTACAATAGCGTCTATTCTGGGTTCGCTCTCCAAGCTTCCCCATTTCGGGTTTTGTTCCTCTCTGTGCTTGTGCTTTAGCTTGTTGTTGTTTTATCATTGTATAGCAAATACGCTCCTAACCGCTTGGTAGCGTAATTGTGTTGAAGGGATGCCGAAACTTCTTTTTTCTACGTCATCAACGTCGGGTGTTTTCCTCATAGGCTATTTCTTAGATGCAGCCTTTAATTTAATATCCTCAAATGTAACTACTACTGCTACGTTAAATGATATTCTCACTACTTTTTAAGATAAATATCCCATTGAGAATAAAATTATGGAATTTTTTATTAAACACTCTATATATGTCAGACTAAAATTTTGCTTAACGCTCTTTTATATTACTGCTAGAATTTGCTCTCGTCTTAATTTGCCGATTCTTATTTCACCCGCAGAATCTGGATAGCCTTTCAGTCAGTCATCTTTTTACAAGCTTTTAAAATTCAATCTTAAATAATTCACAACTTACTACAGTTAATAATCCTTCATCTTAATTATCTAGACACCCCGTAACTTTCCTGGATGTCTTTTGACGGTTTCTCGCTGTCCGCCTCCTGTTAATAAAACTTTATATGAAGTGGGTTGTTAACATAAATTAAAAAATGTCTTAACTTTCTCTAGAATGGTTGCTTTATCCAGGCGGCCTAAATAAAACCGGGGTGCTAGTGAGGGAGTAGACTGAGACTTTGTTTTTCTTTTCATAAGTTCAACTCTGCGTATACACAGGAGTCTCATTCCTGCTCTTAGTTGTGGAAGTACATGCTTCGTCATATCGGGGGGAGGTGGGCTTCTCGGTTTCCCCGGCTTTCTGTTTGCGGACAGGGGCTCGAGTCAAAGGACCAAAAGGCTATAGATCTGTCTCTGTCTTTTCCATGTCTTCACTTGACCTCCTCTATCGCTTTGCGGTGCGTTTGAGTGTTTTTCTATGTTACTAGTAAGTCGACCGAGTGCAGCTGGCATAGTGTTTCGGGGAACTTTTCTACTGTTGCGTACCAGTCTCACTGTACTCTTTACGCACGTCTCACTGTATATGCAATGCACTGCGGTGCTGTATCTTCTGCTCACAGCTTGTATTTGGTGTGGATATTTGTGTACTCCGAAGGCCTAATTCGCGTGTGGTGCTCCCTTCTTTCTGCACCTATCTATTTCCTGTGAGATTTCTCTCATCTCCTGTGCTTTGCTGTAATGTTCTAATCTCCTCACTTTAAAGCCTGCGATCGGTGCTCAGTATGCGTATTTGCCTCTAGAGGGCGACTCTTGTGTGCGTAACTATCACCCTCGCTTAGAATAGAGCTCTGCCCGTGAGTGGTGCGGTGACAACTGTAAGAAAAATAGTTAATATATAGTATACTATATATAATTAGGCTATATATATATATATTATTATATATATATACTATAGTTGTTAATATATAACTATATATTATAATATAATACATATATAATATATATATACTATAGTATAAATATATTATAATATATATAATATATATAGTATATGTATAGTATAGTATAGTACTTACATAGTATATCACTATAATATATATATTTAGAATTATATATATATATATTTATATACTTATATTTATTTTATATTAATACATATTTATCATTAATTTTACTATAATATCATAATATATATATATATTATATTTAATATTAATACTATAAAATATTATTTTAATAACTACATTAATATTATAATAATTTATATTATATTGCATTTATTATAAATATGATAATTATAATGAGATCTTATATAATAGATTATTAACGTCATTAATTTAATTAAAACGAGCTACTTAAGTGATGGAAGCCGCAGTAGACATCGGCAATTCGCCCGCAAGTTGGCGCGAAGCAGCTCGACACATAATGATAGACTCGAGCGATTCCTTCGACCACTACACAATAACTCATGTCTACAGACATGCTTCCATGAATATCCGCATCCCATCTCTTATTGAATAATATAGAATGTGATGTTGATGCCTTATGAAATGTTTTATTTTTTAGCTCTCACCTAATTTTTACTTCTAGTGCATATTATTAATATTAAAAATATTAATATTGTGCCAAAAATAAGTTTTCCGTGGTCATTTGGTTAATGTTAATGGAATAATTGTAATGGTGGAAATAATAGTTTACATATACATACACGGTTAATATATATTTACGTAGTTAATATACATTCATGGTTAATATACGTATTAACTTTTCTCATAAATTTTATATCATTAATATCTATTTTAATCGCTACTTTATATTATATAATATGATCTATATATTTAAGAATATTGTATTATTAATTATGTTATTATCTTATTTATTTATTTATATAATTAATTTATCTTAATTTATCCTATATGTATATTATTATATATAATTATGTATTTAACGTATATATATTTATTAGTAAATATATATTACCTTATATTAATTATTTCGATAGTAATTTTAAATAACTTAATAGTACGATGTGTTTTACATACTGAGTCTGTCAAAAGTTTTATCAGACTTATAGGATAATAGTATTCTTAGTCACGGTAAGGAAGTGTACAGATAAATAAGATGACCACTTATAGTTTTATTATATATAATATATAATAACTATAAATAAGTGAATAGTTATATAAAGTATAATTAGTATATTAATTATAAAGTATATTATATTAAATATATAAAATATATTTATATATTGAATATATAAATATAAACTTAAATTTAATAAATTATACTTATAGATGAAAATTTTAATTATAATTTATTAACTATATATAATCTGTTATGATTAATTATGAGTATTTATATAATATAGTATTTACTTATATAATTATGATATAACTTATTAATATATATTATTATATATAATTATATATATATATAACCTAATTAAATATTCGCTGGTATGGAAATAATCCAAGGCTCAAACAAAGAAGTTAGTATTTTTTCCTTCAAGAGTTTTTATCTCATAGAAATACGCGCTGCTCTCAGGATAGGAGTGAGAATAAGAAGTCGCCCGGAAGAGTGGAGTGAGAGCAATATCAGTAAAGAGCCAATCAGGTACGTATACGCGGTAAAGTAGAGTTCTGGGTAAACTCGCTGAAATTATCAAGAGAGGATAAGTCTCCTCATAAATTTTATGCTTGATAATTCGCAGTCAAGAGTAAAATTGTAGGTAATATGGAAGGGAGAATGTTGGAGGAGAAGAGCAGGGAGAGGGAAAATATTGAAACAAAGTTGGACGAGGATAGCACGGCTCAATGACCCGACTGGGAACCCATACGCGATCTCGTTGGCTTACGTTAAGACGTATTGTCACCATGGAATAAAACAACTAGCCCGGGATCATCTAATAGTGTTGGCTGCATGAGTGTGGCCCTTCGTTGTTATTTGAGATGGAAAGAAAGGGCCATTTGATTCAGTATAGAGATAGTCTGGTGGAGTGTCTAGAGGAAGTTTATGAGTTTCGGGGAGAATGCTCAATGCAATTGAGAGCTTGTACGAGGTGTGTAGTGCAAAGGTGAAGGACAGGACATGAGAAATGACAGGTATTTTCAATTGTGCGCTAAGATAATTGGAATCAGGGTTGTTGTAGCAGGGTTAGGAGTATTTTAGATTTATTTTCACACTTAGCCTGTTGTTCCATAGTGGGCAATTGACTGCAATATTCTAGAATTATATGTTATGCGAAGTAATGATACTCTAAAGTACCAGTGGAATTAAGACAGTTGGACAACTCAGGAAAGTATGAGCTAGATTGTGACTAGTCGACGTTCCCGATACCTCGATAATGAGGAGACTTTGCTTGGAGGAGTGAAGGAGGACTACAACTGGCAGAGGGACTCGGATATAGATGGAAGATTGTTGTTTCAAAGAAGTAGTGCCATGAAATGAGATAAGGCTAGTATAGAACCGTGTTTTGCGAAAAGGAAATGAGAGAGAGGGGTAAGGAGAAAGGGTGGTTAAATATCCAGAGATATGTGAATGCAACATGGTTAACTTAGGAAGTGTTTAGGAATGTTAGGAAGGGGGATTACGGAAAATAAGGGAGGAGTTGGGGAAAGGTATATCAGCCTGAAAGAGGATATGTCACAAGAAATTCAGGGAAGTTCTAAGTCGTGGAGCATTTATACCTATTCTTTACGAAAGCGCCTAGCTATGCTGCACCGTTGCAGAGTTAGAAAATTTTCATTATTTGAAGGACTGTTTTGACTAAACCATCAATATAAGATGTATGGTTGCGGGATTGTTGGAACGTATCAACGCCACACGTTCAACAAGAAGCAAATAAGCAATACAGCGGAGATGTTAGCGCTTCTTATAAAGGGTAATGCCGGTGGGAAAGAGCAGAAGAGACAATTAGAGTAAGATGAAATCGAACATTATCAAATTTGTGATGTGACGTGACGTGATGAAATATAAGATTATTTTAGAGGCAATGACTGTCAGTTGAATTAGGAGACAAATTTAGTAGAGCTTGGTGGAGAGAATCGAGGCCGGGACGCCTTAAAATTACATTCTTGTGTGTGGAGTTGACGGAGCCAGCGCACGGGGAGTGACCGAGGGGAGAGGCGAGAAGATAGATGTTGATTGAAGAAGAAAGTAGAAGTAGGTACGTTCGGAGAGTGCAAATATGAGCGTCACGTTCAGGTCATAGGAATATTGAGTGAGAGGTCGGAAGTATCCGGTCTAGCATAGAGATAGATTGATGGAGGGAGAGACTAGGCAATCACACACTAGAACGAGTCCCTGGCCGTAAATGGTCCTTTTCCTGGCGGAGCTGTAAGTTCACACGTGAGAGTAAGAAACTATATTATATACTCTAATTATGATATTATATTAAATAGTATATATTTTATAATATAAATATAATATAATTTAATATAATAATATATATATATATATTAGGATAATTGAATATGTAGTGCTTCCTATATATTAATATATATTCATACTATTCTATACCATCAAATCAAGTCGTAGTGCTATCACTGATTTATATATATTTATTATTATGTTATATATATATTTGTGTTGATACTCCATTATCTTTAGTATTATTATATATGAGTATTTTAATATTATGCTGATTATATATATTAAGTTATTAATATTTATTATGGGTTTAATTCATATAATTTATATATAATATATATATACTTCTAATAAAAATAAGGAGCAGCTGTTTTCTAAGCACAAAGATTTTAAAAAATCATAAACATCTGTCAATCTACGTTTAATATATTAAGAAGTTTATATATATTAATATTTGCATTTTAATCCTTTAAGTAATTTCAATACTATTTTTGATTAATCTTAAATAATCAATAGTCACGAACAATCGCAAGTACACAAGTCGAATATTCCTCCATGTACATCTCTGCATCCGCCATATTCCGCATAAGCATAAACGGCGATGATTTCCTCATTCGATCATTAGGCACACTTCTTTTAAGATCCCGCATCACCGCAAAGTACAGTCCATTGACATCGCGTGCTACTCATGCCATTTACACTTATTGAGTTTAAGAAAGGAAACACTATAGGCTTTAGGAAATAGGTTACAACATTTTATTTTATATGATATATATTATATATATTATAGGTATCCATGAATTATTTAATTATTATATCCAAATATATAAATATTATTATATACAATGATATTATATTAGTGAATTGGCAAGAGGGAGGAGGAAGGTTATTAATAGGGTCATATATTGCTTTTCATGTTTGCTTAACTCAAAGTTAGACAGAATTATATTTGGGCTTACAATATTCTTGTTCTTACCCTTACTATACATTGGATCAGCTATTATTAAATTACTAAATGCAACTGAGTTCGTCATGCGAAGAATGAAACTCGACAAAGGTAAATACTACCCAACCCTCAGGAATCCTATCCTCTATTCTATCTATGATTCCGTTTATCTATACCGACGATTAAAATTACAACTCAAAGTTTGAAATTATACAAAAATTTTATTACACTTTTTCTTAGAATTTTCCATGGATAAGCTTTTTTGGATAAATACGACCTACTATAATATTGCTTTAAGAGCGAGACTTATTATTATAGGTAAGTCTAAATATAATAATGAGTAGTAGGGTCTATACTTATTTAAATTATATATTTACATATTATCTTATACTTTAGTTACGTAAATTGTATGTCTTTTATAAGATTATAGAGATAAGATATTTAACATATATATTGATTATAATAATACAAGCGGTTGTTATTTCGTTACATTTATATATATATATACCTATAATTATTTAGAGCTTAAAAGGAATACGAAACCTGGCACCCTCACTTTATAAATAAATATAAACATTATTCAAATATAATAAATTTAATATTATCAATAATATTCTCATATTTACAGGATTAAGGGTAGGTGAGTGTAATAATTATTAGTGATATTAAGAATAGACCTATATTAGTGTATTGATAATAGTAATATATAATATCAAAAATAGCTACTTTCGAACTAAACAACTTTTTATGACGCTAAATGTTGTATAACCTCAAATCGTTCAGTCACACAATGTCATTGTTTGTTCCTATCGCTACTTGCACTAATAGGATTTGCAGTCTTAATATATTCCTTAGAGTAAGGGAGATGATGCCTAATACTGGGCTTGTGTGGTATGTCTTAAACTTATATTAAGAAATTCGCTTAATCACAGATAGTTTATATACCTCTCATTTAGATGTTTTAATCACGTCTCAAATGAATATATCTGGTCGTAATTCTTCATATAACCTCTCTCAAGATTCTTCATGCTTCATTTATCCGTGTGATAGTCTATTTACTAAAAATAGGATAATCAACTTTAGTACTTTCAGTATACTCTTCTGAACTCTTCAGTAACAATAAATTCAAAGGGGTTGTTAAACTTAGACAGCAAATATGTGACGTAATTGCTTTTTAAATTTCTTTATTAATCTCTCGCAAATTATTTGTTGTATTTCAAATGTGAGGTATTATACCATTTAAAGAAAATTTTCTGAAAAATCAACAATATAAAGTAAAATCATATAACACTTCGACCTAAAAAGAACAAAATTATTGGATTTATGAATAGTCTTATTTATCATTGTAAGCACCATTTCTGATGACGAAATGTTGCTATTTTCACTTAAGGATTGTATTCGTTGCTTAACTTAAGATACTAACAATCTCTTCTATTGCTTCTCATACGAAATGATGTGATTCACCACATGGTGAGATTTCTAGCACGTAATTACCATAGAGGCCAGCGCCTTTGCTTAGAAAATATAATTAGTTTTATATATGTTCTATATGAACTTAGTATATAAGTATTATAGCATAATATAATATAAATTATTATTATTAACCTATCGGTTACAGAAGACTACCCTTTAAATTCCAAAAAATGTACTAATACTTTCCTCATCTATAGGAGTTAAAGCGTCCTTTGAATACTATCTCTGATAATAGTTGATGATAACTTTAATATCATATATAGGGCTCTCGGTTTAGAGTTAAGATTATTTATATAAATATTGAATTAAAGAGAATATTTATCAAAATAAAATTATATAATCTAATTATATAATTTATTAATCACTAATCACATGCTACCTTATAATAGGAGCTATTCATGTTAGTTAGTCTTCCAGATATTATCTTAGTATACCTAACTAGAATATATAGTATCCTATTTATTATCTATATTCATTCCACGTTACATAATATTATATATATGTGTCATATATTACTCACAGATTATTATGTATATATTACGCGCCGACTTTAATATCAATCTTTCGTCTAGTGGTGCGAAATTTAGTGTAACTATCAAAACAGTCAGTGAGCGGATTGGATTGAAGTGGATATAATGGTCTTGGGGGTATTGGAAAGGGTAAAGAAATTAATCAGGTGTATTCTTAAAATTATTTCATTAATTGATTAGTGAAAATATAACTTATAGGTTAGTAACACATATATAATATATAATAATACATTCATAAAAATTATAACTACTGATAATATATTATCTATAATATTATGGGTATTATATATAGGTAATCATGGTAATATTAAATTTTAAGGGGAGGAGTAATGTATTACGCAGTTATATTATATAATAGTATGGGTAATATTATTATACTATCATATAATAAAAATAATATATAGTATATAAAGGCAATACTATTATAACCTAATACTTATCTCATACTCAGGTTCAATTTCACACTTTAAAAAGGATGTATACATAAAGTATTAACAATTTCGAAATATCGCTGAACTTTTAATTGTCACTAACCATATATACACGCACTGAGTGATGTATAAACGCACTTTTATCTAAATTCAGTTTTAAACTACCATAGAAGAGAGAAAAAGTTGCCCATGTTGCTTTATTAATGTTAATTTTTATGTTAATTTTTGTTTTAATTTTTTTTTTTTATTTATTTTTTTATTAAAGGGCTCGAGCCGACGGTGGGACAGAGGGGGACGAAGTCCCCGTGTCCCGCTGAGGCCGAGAGACCCTGACCTTTGACATCTTGGCGATTAATCTTGGGGTATTCCTTTAGTTAAAAAAATAAAAAAAACTGTTATTGGCAACTTGTCGTTCCTCTAAATTGCCTTGAAATAATCGAAAAAAATCGATTACAATGCATCGTTTTCGATATATATCGGTTACAATCCTTTTTAAAGCGAAAGTTCCTATATATATATATAATTAATATTATATTTAATATATATATATATATATATATAATATATATATATATATCTTACATAATAATTATATATTATATATTTGGTAGGGTAAATGTTTCCTTTAAGGAGGATATTTTCCGGGTCACAAGAGTGGGTAATGTTCTCATAGCCTGTCCTGGCAATACTGGACTTTTTATAGGCAGAAATCTTAGTTTGAAAATTTTACGCCATGGAGGCAGATGTGTGTTTAGTGATGTTAATCATTTGTGCAGACTTTGAGATGATTTGTATATTTATTTGACATCTGTATGAATATAGCAGTTTCTTGCAATTATAGACTATTGTAATTTATGTTTAGAAGTGACAACGTTGCAAAATTGTGATTACGAGTATCAGCATAAGACAAATAGTATTATTATTTTTAGGTTTTTTAAATTAGAGATACGAAGAGTTGCCGAAGAAGGAATATCTTAGGTTATTTACCCGTTATGTGTCGGTAACCAAAGTTCGCTCACACAGATGTTTTTTTTTTGTTTTTTTTTTGGCAAAGTTATGCAAAGAAATTCAATTAATTTGTTTATATGAAACTCTCTCTCTCTCTCTCTCTCTCTCTCTCTCTCTCTCTCTTCTCCCATCTCTCTCATCTCTCTCCTCTCTCCTCTCTCTTCTTATGTTTCTCTCGTCTCTCTCGTCTTATATCTCTCTACTCCTACTCTTCTTTTCTCACTCTCCTCTCTCTCTCTCTCTAATATATATATACTAATATATATAGTAGTTAAATTATATATTATAGTATATATATATATGATATATATTATATATAGTACTGTATATAGTATATTATATATATTTATATATATATAGTATAATATACTATATATTGGTAGATAAGATAGAATAGATCAGAATAGATAGATAAGATAGATAGATAGATAGATCTGTGTCTACCTAGTTCGGCCCTTTCATAAATACATTAGGTTAGGGCAAACTGTGGGCATTTCATAATCTATTAGGTTTAGGGCGACTTGGGGGGTTCCAATAATCCTTAGGGATTGGTTATGTTACTATTGGGGGAGCTCCATGTCCATTAGTGTTAGGAGCGTACTTGTGGGCTATTACATAATCCAGATATAGGTTAGGGCTACTTGGGGGCTTACATAATTCATTAGGTTAGGGCTACTTGGGGGCTATTAGGATAAGGTTAGGATAAGTTTTGTTAGGTAGACACAGATTTACTATT
>JABUQX010124306.1:0-12500 GCA_015478945.1 Trachelipus rathkii | reverse complement strand
TGCAGGAATAGGATAAAGGAGTGTTGAAGGTAGAGGGAAACCAAAAAACAATGAATTGAGAGCTAGTATCGATTAAGGTCTTTAAGTATGATGCCGAACAAAAAACATAATAGCAGATAGAATGCGGGGAAATCTCTGTGGCGTTCTATTCAGATATGATTTAATTTAAGTCGAGAATGAAGGCGACTTTTGCGATATGCAATATTATTAAGTTGATGCAATTACTAGAATAATCGGTTGCAGATATAGAAGAGACTATGAGTGGTCTTAAAAATCTGAGACCGGTAAAGATATACTTTGATAAAGCATAAATAGAGTAAGGACTTAGGACACAAGACTTAGGGCTACCTGAGGAGTATAGTGGGCAGGTCGGCCCTCATTTTTAGACGCATTGGTGTTGGTAAATGAGTTATTTTAAGGAGTGTTAGCTATACAAGTTTTGATAAACAACGAGGGCAGAACTCGATCCAATATGTGTTCGATACGTGTGTTCTATCAGTTTTGGATAACCAGGTCTTGTGCAGGAACTGGCCAAAAAATTTATATTTTATTTAAAAGAATACCATAGAGCAGAGGGAAATACTTTGAACTCTTCAATAAAGTTACCATCAGCAATAGATGTTCCAGTTAGTGGGAACGAATACATTAGCAGTTCAGAGGTGGCGTTTACTAAATCGTTTGGGCTTCTCTGAAATTTTTTACGAATTGAACATTCTATTTAAAGTAACTTTGTAAGGAAGGGCCAAAATTAATGTGAGAAATGTATATACGTATTTAGTATTTGAGATATGGTCAGCCAAGGAGTAGAGGTTTTATCATCGAGATCACATGGAAGATCTATAAGATATTATCGCATCATCTTTTGAACTCAGGGATTAGTAAAATCCAACACTTGGAAGTTATATTCAAAATGGAATACTGGCTTTTCAAAAACTTACATCTTGCAGAAGATTGTTATTTTGTAGGTTTACTTCGACTTCACCGTTTCAATGACACTAAAGGACTCTAGTGTTGGGAGACATAGTGTTTTCTTAATCCGTATGTCTCTATATCGGTCCTGGTTAAGCGGATGCGTGAATTTACGGTAGAGTGATAATGACTCCTTAGAAGGAGTTAAATATAGTTAAGCATATGGTACGGGGTTTGAAGACAATGCATTAACCAAAGTATTGGTTAACCTGCAATTTGATTAATTGCAGACATGAATGTGATTTTTGATTTTTGAATAACAAGATTCCACGGGTGGATTTGAAACTTTCTTATCTGTGATTATTGTGTGAGTATAAAAATTACCACTAATAGTGTGCGCAAATGGAATAAATAGAACCAAATGCTCTTAGACTAATAAAAGCAAATATCGCGCACTTCAATATTAATGATAATCTAATGTCCTAGTTGTGAGGGAAATTACTCATTTAAATTCAATGCCAGTTTAGGGGGCCATCCAAATAAAAAATGAGTTATTAGGACTCTTTTTATAGCCAGAAGGCGGCTAATTTGTATAAGATTAGTATTTTCTCAAATTAATTAGATCCTGAATCTACGAGACTTAATCCTCAGAAACTTAATTGAAGGAATCCTCAATAAACCAAAAAGGAGGAAGGAGGTTGAAAACAAGACTTGCGTCACAATTTACATCAAGAACAGTCTCTTCCAAACTACGGGTGGTAACACCTAAATAGGTTTTTTATAATTGTTTTAAAGGCAACCATTGATGGTTTCTCTAGCAGATATATTGAGTTGGTCAAGCACTCTTAGGGAGACAGGTTAGGAGCCTCTGCTTGACCACAGTTCACCTAGTAAATCGCATATATCCTTAAGGGTTTGAAGGATTAAATCGCATATATCCTTAAAGTTATATGCGATTTAAGCAACGTCAGAATTGTTGGAGTGGCTTTGGTATTTATTAAATGAGTATTTTCAATTGTGAGGGTGGAACTTTTCCTCTGCTTACAAAGAGCAGTAATATGACTTCTTTTATTGCAAACTGGCAACTGAAAAGAAAGTCGCTCCCCAAGTCCAGAGACAAACTGATCTGCAAGTTATGTTTGTGACGTACTCTGAAACTATATTGATAGCAGTAGAATATATGTGTTTTCAGAATAAGAAAACGTTTGTAAATTAGTGTAATTATAGGTTTGTATAAAACATTGCAAATTGGTCATCACATGACCTTGGGCAATTTATGATACAAAAGCCTTACATGATTTGAATAACCTTGTGGTTTTAAAAGGTCGAAGAATTCGGAATACTTAGAAGCGTTCATTTCCACCAACTTCCATAGTTATGAGTTTTGAAATTCTGCAAAGCAGAATTGCGAATCAGGCCTATTGATGGATTTAAGGGACTCATTCGTCGCTTGGTGAGCTGGTCTAGATTTAAGTGTTTTATATCATATTGGATCCATTATACTCTTATCTGAAGTTATTTTATTTTAAATTCGAATTAAGTTTATTAACTGGGGACGGGAGCATATGGAGTTGAATTTATTTGATGAACCCCCTCATCTATGCATTTGACGTTTTTTAACAATTATTTTTAAATTAACTTTCATTTATAGCTGACGTCGAATATAATGATGTTAAAAATTCCAAATAAGTGGGTGAGAGTGGGTATTCAACTTGTCGAAAAGAGTGATACCTGCTCCGCCACTAGCCAGATTAGTCAGATTGTAAGACTCACTAATGAGCCTGATTATGTTCTTATGACTGCGAACGAGTTCTACGAACTTAAACTAAGTTATACCAATTAGAGTCTGCCTCGAGTAAATGGAGTGCATTATAGATAGAAACTCTGTCCTATAGTTCCATTTTATTGAGTATCTGACTTATCAATTTGATATAGTTGAAAATCACCCTTGGTCGCCATTATTATGTTTGATCAAATAAGGTTTTAATAATCATTTGTAATTGTTTTGGAGAGGAGAAAATTTTTCAGTCAAAAAATTTCTTTTATCAACGTAATGTTTCCTCAAGGAGCTCTTTAATTTACTCATATTGTCACGTAGATAGGAAAAGATTCTAAGTTCAGAGAGTATGCATGATTCCATTTAATTTATTCATTTAAGCAGGTGATAGTTTACATATGTGTATCGACTCTAAAATTTATATTCTGTTAAATCTAAGGAACTTCTTAAATTGAAATGAAGGTTTTTATTAAGCAAGACTTATTAAGTTTCCATTGCCTCTCATAAAGAACCAAATCTATAGCTCTATATAAACAGATCCACCTCAAATCAAAGCAAGTATTTTTTGAGGGGTTGAACTTTGATCCCCTTTAAATTTTAATTCCACTTAATTTTGATTTAATTGAGCATTGGTACTGGAATCTGACTACACAACTCACTTATTTGATGAAACTCTAGCGTCAAGGGCAATGACTTTCTTTTTCAGATATTTTGATAATATTTGTATCCTTTTGATTTAATATCTTTTAACAAGACTCTTACTTCCGCCTACAAGAGTGCTTTTACAGTAGAACTGCATCTTTATTAACTTGTTTATTATCTGTAGGCCTACTCTCTATCTGACTAAGATAAAAATTCACTTAATGGGCTTAGGGAATGAAATGGCATTGAACTATAGGGCTTAGATTTTTAATTAACTCTATCAAGAAGGGCTTGTATCCTCAGGGTCAGACATTTTCGCTGAAATTTGGCTAGAATGACCCAAGGACAAAGGAAACCTTGAAGAAAGATGAAATAATGAAAAGATAGCCTACCACCAGGCCAAAGTAAATAATTTGATATGTTGAAATTTCAGATTTTTCTGTTTAGGACCAAATAAAAACAAACATTATAAGAT
Organism: Trachelipus rathkii; assembly: GCA_015478945.1. Taxonomy (NCBI): domain Eukaryota; kingdom Metazoa; phylum Arthropoda; class Malacostraca; order Isopoda; family Trachelipodidae; genus Trachelipus; species Trachelipus rathkii. The sequence goes on along the minus strand of JABUQX010124306.1, from coordinate 8,697 downwards.
GATAGAGTGATCTTAGGACCTTGAATTTTCTTAACTTTGAAAAATTGAGTGAATATATGAATTGGAAGAGTGAGAATAGATTGAAAGTAATTGACTCATACCAATCACAAGGCCAAATTATTTTGTGCTTTGAATTTTTGAAAAGTTTAGTAAGACCACATATAAATAAAACTACAAATTGAGGTTTTGAAAATGACCTAAAGTGACCTTTAGCATATCGGCATCATGTTGATAATTATTTCTATTTATTTTTTATAAGGAATATTCGACTGTAATGAATGGTTAGGGTTAGGCAATGATGCATTGCTTAGCGAGCTCCTATAACAAATTTGAATTAACTTAATATAATTACCCTATTACTACCTAATCTTAAAAAAAAATAAAATAATAAACAAGAACGAAAGTTATACATGCATCAAAATCTTAAACACAATGAAATCGTTGATTCATTTATAATATTATTATATATTATAAAAAATAAACCATGATTTTAAATATTGATTTTTATTGTATATACTAAGTAAGTAATACACCTCAAAATATATCGATACTGCTATATAAAAGCCACGGAGTATGAGTGCGTAGATTATAATTGCAACGGATAGGTACAGTTAATCAAGAACTATATCGACAACTAAACAACCCGTTTTCGTATGATGACCAATATAGATTAACACTCAATTGAGACTGAATAATTATAATAATATAATAATTTTCAGAGCAATTTAAAGGTTATAGTAAAAATCTTTGTATAATATATTTCTATATATTAGCGTAAAAAATGATATATATATATATATAGTAGTACAAATTTGATGAATCTACATTAGCCTTACCTGAATTTGGTGTTTTCATGTTGCGAAATTAAATTTATTTGCTCTTATTGATTAAAGTAATTCTTTTAGATAGGCCCTTAGATATTAACTTCAAGCCTTGTGACGCTTAATTTATTTTGTATCTTATTAGCACTTAGAAAATGTTAAGTTTAGTCATATAATACTGTATATGATTCAACCGTCAGAATCTGTTAAATAATTTGCTTATTATTGCCATAAAAGGAGATCTACCGTTGAAACAGTCGATTGAGATTGATATGAAAAGAAAATAATATTTTGAAATAAAAGTTGAAGAATCATTGAAAACAATATATAATATATTATACCTTCTTAAACCATTAAAGACATTATGTAATATAGTTAAATTTGATGTCACAATATATATATATAAACAAGCACAACGATATATACGAGATAGATATTAGGTAGATAACCACGTTAATGATAGTATAATATGAGTAATAAGATATATATAATATATATATATCAATAACATATTTTAGCTTGACCGGGGTGGTCAATTGGGCTATCAACATTCAAGAAAGTCGAGCATAAGGTATAACAGACATAAGGAACGGAGGAAATATTACGGAAAGTAATTCGGTGCGGCACAGTAAAGAAAGGGAGTGTAAGAGGAGCTAACTGTAAAGCCTGGTTTATCAAAGGAAATCTTGAGAATTTGGTAGATAACGTGGTAGGTAAGGGATGCGTTAGACGTCGCACATCTGCAGATGCAAATCTAATATAAATAGTATTAAATTCGGATTTGGAGACTTAAACAAGAGAAATCGTAAATATGTAATTATATAATAAATATAAATAATTGAAATATAGAGTAACTAGTACTAATATAAGGAAGCGAAAGTAAGGGGTAATAATATAATGCATAGAATAATAATAATAAAACTGGAAAATAAAAGTAATGAAAAATATAGAAAAGATAAGATGATATAATGAGATAAGTCAATATGAGTATTGGTAGTACCTACTGTAACGTATTGTGAGTGTAGAGTTTGTGTATGGCTTTTGAATTTTTCGTCAGGGTGGTATTAAAAATATCTCAAATCTATGTCTGTGATTTTCGTTTGAGTTAAGGATTTTTTATATTAACACGCGAGTGGTTGACTGCGTGCTCTCGTATGCTGTCACTCGTCAGGTGTCTCTCGTCGTCCGGTTCCTCACATCTGCCTCGCATCTCATCTCTACATACCTATCACATACTCTCTCTCTCTGCGTCCTCAAACATCACTTGGGTGTAAGGTGGTATCTTATACTTTCGTGCTCTCTCTCTCTCTCTCTTCTCCATCTACTTTCTCTTCTCTCTCAATCCCTCCTCTTCAGTCTCCTATATTATTACTGAGTCTAATAATAATTTCGTATAAAAATATGGCTTTAATAGTATATTCTATGTGACTACAATGAAATAGCTATACTAACTATATAATTAAGTATGATTATTATGTTTATTAAATTATATATATAACATAATAAATATATATATTTACATACATTTAAAATAATAAAAGAAATATCATTTATTTAGAATAACTATGATCTTTTATGTATGTACATTATAAGTGTTAGTATAAATTATTGATATAAACAGATGTACTATACTTACTATATATTATATATAATTTATTCTAATATATTAGTATAATCTTATAATTTCCTATAATATGCACTTTAAATATTTATTCTACTAATACTGACATATAAAAAAATATAATATAATAATAATAGTTATATTAGCAATAAACATAGTCAGGAATTAGATTTAGCTCTCAAGTAAAAAATATAGGTCTAAACCTAATTTGGCCATATAACGCATAAAAAAACTTAACGCTTAAAGCTATGAGAGTAAAAACGTAAAATGACATAGGATAGTAAAAAAATCTCTCATATATTATTGAGTTTCGTACTCTCATATATGCTACATTCCTGTGTTAATGAGGATAGTATATTTAATATTAAATAGTTTATTAATTAATGTACTATTATTTACTTATATACAAATATTGCATATTTATAATTAGTTTATAATATATACTAAGTATCTTATCTCTATTCTCTGTTGTATTCCTTATATATATAAAACCTTATCGTAATTCAATTTAACCATTATATTTTATTATATATCACTACTAATATAGAAAATAAGGTAGCGTATAAGACGAAATGATCCACAATAGGTCAGGAGATAGAGTATATAGGTGAGGCTAATAATACATAAGAACTAACTACTGTATATAATAAGTGAGCAATATAAAAGTAAATATAAAAATATGAGTTGAAAAACATATAGGGAAAGCCAAGGTGGGGTAAATGATACTATATAAGTAGTAAAGACATACAATAGGGCTATGATAGCTATATATATGATGAAGAGGATAAATGTATTGAGTCGTCAATCGGCGGGATGTAAATTCTAAAACAAATCCTCGTAGGCACCACCTGTATGACCATCGTCAGGTACATTTCGTGTAACAAAAAACACGAAACTAACACCAAATCTCGGTGCACCACACTGTAACGACGTCGAATACTCCTACATAGTGGTTAAGAGTTATCTAGAAAGGTGGTGTTTGATAGGCCTAAATCCACCCTATTTCACACAGGGAGTGAGATAGCTCTGTAGAATGGTAATATAATAACATATTGTATATATAGATATTACAATATAACGTGCTAACCCATATTAAAAGAAGGCTCTATATATGCCAAATTCGGAGGTAGAATACGATGCTCGCGAACATAACAGTCCGGGGCTATTATATATATAGTGAGTAGGTGAGTAAGGGGGTAGAGTATATATTGCATATGAGTATGAATAATATACACAAAATCAATAATGGAGAACACCTACTGTATACTATGTGGGCCACGTAGTGAGCGTCGTAATATAATTTATATATAATAGTATATCTATATATATAATATATTACTCTCATATATAGTCAGGGAAGTACCCAGTAAGTTACTCATCATGTGGTATGAACTATTGATACCCTATACTGTTATATAGAGACCCGTCTATATAAATTATATGTATAGTGAGTAGACTAATAGTTGTCACGCCCACTCTCATCGTGTAATATAACCGTCATATATTGAATACGTTTCTAAGTGACCACAACGGGTCATATTAGCCGATAATCGGTTCTTACAACTACGTAACTAGGTGAGCAATCGATACTCATTCGGCACCATTCCAGTTACAGACGTTAATCACAATCACTTGTGTACTCCCCTGTTAGCGGTGAAGAATTAAGAAAAGAATAGGTGCCACGAGAAAAGGGGCAGAGGGACTAACTGCAGACTTAAGAATAGAGATATTGTCGATTTAGCCATTATCAAAACCACAGCGGGAAGTCTCAGATAGTCCGCATTACTATAAGTAGAACATATTTACTTATATATGTTGAAGACTACTTAGTAATATAGTTTTCACCTAGTAATACGTAAGTATGTGCACTATAGATTATTATGAGTAAATTGACTAAGAAATAAATGAGAATCGCTACTATATGTTATTATATAAATATGTATTATTAACTGGAAGAGATAGGTACCATTATTTATAAACCATGAGGTGAGTATGAAGTCGATACCTCATAGCTCAATGTAATTACTATATGTAGTATGTTAGGTATATATCGATAACCTATACAGACTCGGGCCTAACCTAGCGCTCTAATATATATATATATAATATATATGTTGAATTAAATTACACGTGCTTAGAAGCTAGATTTCGTAGATGAACTAATAGTAATTATGATATATCATTGCTTCGATGTATCGACGTCTCACACGTCGAGGAATAAGTTATCAATCTACTCTCATATAATGTTATACTACTCTCCATACTCATATTTAAGTAAGTACTATTTATTAGATGGTGTATTATATTTTCTATATTCCCTAACTTGTTACATAAACTACATAGAGTTCTAAGATAACTATACTCAATATAATATGAGGTGACAAAAAAACAATTCTGATTATGGAAACACCAAAACGTTCAAAGGTAATGTAATACCTAAATAAGATAGTGATACATCAATATTTGTATTAAAAGAACTAAAATTAGAATATAATATCTTTAATATATAAATTATATATTAATGCACAGTACAGGAGTGTGTTAATAACTAACAAATAAGCTATATACTAGACCTTATGGTGGTGATAATATATTTTGCAAAGACGTATGATATGGAGATCCTGAGGTTAACGCGTGCTAGTAGTTTAAGATAAAACTGTCTCTCTGAGCCTTTGAGCGTGTATATAGAAAGTTATAACTAACTATACTATAATGGATGAGTATAGAAATAGGTATAAAGGGGTTAAGAGTAGTGATGCAGTAAAGAGGAGAGATGAGTGAGTATATATGAGTATAGGGATAAATAGATAATTGATGAATAAGGAAATAATTATTATATGGCAATGAACCTACTTAACTTATTTGATGAAAGAAAAAGTGAGTTCAACAAGGCACGGACCGAAAGAGGACGGGTGTGAAGGGAAGGTAAAAAGCGTCGTGTGGAGTGGGACGTGGAAAATGTGTTCTGTGAAGTAATGCCACAGGGACAAAAGATAAGCGCCGTGGCCAGAGCGTGTCGGACGGGCAGTCATCGACTTTACAGGGTCACTGTTCCTTTACTGACGCTCGACTACGAGTATTTAAGTTTTAAACATGGCCAGTATGCTCCTGCTATGTATATCTCGTCTACTTCACGGCAGGATAACGTGCACAGACAGGCGGCCCGCTACAGTACCTTACTCTGAACCCCAAAGAGTATGAGCCAGAAGGAATCTTAAATTTGCATTCATAGAAACCAACGACACGCAGCACAAGGTAATAGAGTGTGATACTCAACTCAAAGCTTGAGCAATACGGGTATCTCAGATGGAGTGCTCTACAATAAGAGAAGATGAGTATGAGGATAGTAGGGTAAGTACGTGTAAGTATAGGGTAACGTAAAGAGACGGCAGCAGGGCATAAAAGTTATATATAGATATACCATATAAAAAAAAAAATTGACAGAGATAAAGAGGAAGAGGCAGGAGCTAATAAGGACGTAAACAGTAGTAGATAGTGACCCTCAATCACTAACGGAGAGGAAGGTAGGTATATGAGAAGGATGCCTCTCTTATTCGATATAAAGGACTGCTCAATATATTATTGATCCATATGTACGCTAGAAAGTAAATATATTTAATGATTAATGAAAAACTATTAAATTGTTTTTTATTTAAATTATTCAAGGTTTCTATTGTGTTTATTTACTTATTTTTGTGATATATGAATTTGAAATTTGAGTAAGGATTTATTCCAAATTTTGTAGAAAGATATGATATAATATCTTGTTAAGCATTAGCTGCAACATTTTATATATATGTAATGTTTTGAACTAAAAATAAAAGGTAGTAGAATTAGTGTCATAAATGAGGAATTACTAGACACTTTCCATTGGAGTTATATGAATAGTTTTATTATTTATAATGTACTAGTAAATGAACATTAGTGGTTTGTCGAATAATGAGGTAATATACGTGTTTTCTACCGTAAAAATTAGTTTTTTATTTTTTTTCCAAATATTGAGATTAATTATCCTTACACTGAGTGCCCTTTTAATTATGTAATATTCTTTGATATAATACGAAAACAGTTTCAAAAGGATGGTAAGTAACCAATTTAGAGATGCCAATGAATAAATAACCAACAGATATATAGGATTTGGTATATAAATTTTATTACAGGACACGACTAGTTAGATAACAATATATCCGCAGGAGTTGGTTTCACCCGCCGCAATAATTATATGGAGGTATAAGCACGAAAATGTAGAATAAGAACTATGCAAAAAAAAAACATAACAAAATAAACAAATTGGATTTAATTTTGGAGGTAGAGACGGTCCGCCAACAGCGTAGACGGGGGACATGAGAAGTCCATCAATAAAGGTGTGATTTCTAAATAGTATGACTCATGATATATTTAGATAAAATGAGATGTTGCCACTGAGGCAAGTGGGTCGGAAGAGAGAGGAAGTCTCGAAAGCCCGAAACCTGGGACGACTGACACAGCCGGGCGGACCTGATATTTCCCATATACCCTGTAAAGGGTTAAGGGGCGCGCGAAAGGACCCCGACCAGGACACAACCCCAAATACAAAACAGAGCTGAGAGCCAGACGTATACCAGCAGACACCTACGGGGCAAGGCGACACCATAGTTCCAAACCGTATAGGTTCAACCGGAGGAAAAAAAATAACCGAGAAGTAACCACCTAACTACCATAGAGACAACAGAGAGTCAAGAAGAAAAATGCATGCAGCGCGCCATTACTGAACCCTATAGGCTATTCATTAGTTAAAACAAAAAAGCAACACCAAGATATATAGTAAAGTTAAAGTCATTGGTGATAGCTTACGCGAGCTAGCTCACGTAGTACAGAGTCTCTAAATAGGCTTATCCAACTCTATTAATATAATTATTAACAATGTTTTTTTTTTTTTTTTGTTTTTTTTTTTTTTACATTTTCCGCACTAAAATTTAACCAGCATTCCAGCAATGATTCCTTTTCCATGTAAGTTGTTGTAGTTTTTGAGATATTGATGTGGCTCTTCTAGAGGCTAATATATATATATATATATATTTATAATATTATATATATATATATATATCATATATATATATATATATATATATTAATATATATATATATATTATATTTATATATATATTATGCGAAGATATAACTATGACCTAAAAATAAGTAAAGTAAGGAAGATAATAATATAATGCACAATCGAGTGTCAGTAGTTAGATAGATTGCGTATATTCGATAGTATATTTCGATATATCGAAATCGAAGGTTCATGAAAGAAAACTTAAGTTTATTATTACCCACGATATATTATATAGTAGATATTATTATTAGATTATAGTATATAATATGATATATAATATAGTATAATTATATAGTAAATATATAATTATATATATGACTATTAATATAGTATATATATAGGTAATTTATTTATAAAGTAGCTGTGTGTATGTCTTGTTCTTGGAGATATAGACATAAACAAAAGGATGGAAATATCAAGAGAGCGTAAAAAAATAGTATTCTGAAAGGCAAGTGAGACTTTGGCAAGAAATGAATCGATGCTGTGTTTAAAAGAATATAATAGATGTAATAATTTAAGTAGATTCATTTTGGAACATTTTCAGTAGTTATCTTGATCGTTTTTGAAGGAAAAAATGTATCGATAATAAAGTAAGCCTTTCTACATAAGGCAGAATGTACATCCTCACAATGTACAGACTGATTCTAATACCATCAAATGAATAGAACGGTAACTTCAAAATTGGGAACTTACAAAAACTGAACCCTAAATTATTATTAAAACTTATTCTTTATAAATAAATACTTACATTTTTGAAGTAGAATATATTGATCTCATAGCGAGATAATTTTTAATCTAGTCTAATTCTTAATGATAGGGAACATTGTCACACTGATTTCACGATGGCATTGTTTTTAAGTGAATTAGTGAAAGAACTTGGATTTTCGCACAGTGCATTAAACAATGATATTACAGATATCAATAGCTTTAATGCTATACTAATTTATATATAAATATATATAAATAAATAGTATAAAGATATAATATATAATATATATATATATATATATATGAGTATAAATATATATTGAGTAGTATATATATAGATATAGGTATATATATTAGAAATACATATACATTATAATTAGGTTAGTAATATATATATATGAGCTATATAGTATATATAAATTAAAGGATAGTTTATATAGTTAATATATAGTATA
>JABUQX010124305.1:30000-37281 GCA_015478945.1 Trachelipus rathkii | reverse complement strand
CTTATTCTCATAATTCAGTTAACCAACTTATTAAAGTATTTTTTGAGAGTGGTAAAAGCAAGCCACTTCAATATATATATATATATATATATATATATATATATATATTTATATATATATACTCATATATATATATATATATATATAATATATATATATATATATATATATATATATATATATATATATATATATATATATATATATATATATATATATATATATATATAGAAAAAAAAATATATATATATATATATATATATATATATATATATATATATATATATATATATATATATATAGGGAATGGGAAAAACGTACTCTACTGCAAATGAGTAAAAAAAAAATTCTAAACTCTGTTACTGATTTGAAAAAAAGGAAAGAAAAAAAAACAAAGAAAACAAAAAAATTAAAAAACAGAGGAAAAAAACATAGTTCTAAGCGAGAGTAGATCGGGTGAAACTAAAAAAAAACAATTTAAATAAAAATCAAATAATAAGCAAATATTTATTTAGTTATTTATTTATTTATTTATTTATTTATTTCCTGTTTATTTACTTATTTATTTATTTATTTATTTATTTACTTATTTATTTATTTATTTATTTATTTATTTATTTATTTATTTTCTGTTTATTTATTTATCTATTTATTTACTTATTTATTTATTTATTTACTTATTTATTTATTTATTTATTTATTTTCTGTTTATTTATTTATTTACTTATTTATTTATTTAGTTTTTTAGTTAAAGTTCAGAGAAATAAAACATGAAAATGGAGACTAGAATTTAATCAAGAAATGACTTTCTGTTTTCACGAACTTTCTTCCTTTATCAACCCGTATATATATATATATATATATATATATATATATATATATATATATATATATATATATATATATATATATATATATATATATATATAAATTTATCTTTCTAATAATGTTTACAGATATACATATATATATACATATATATATATATATATGTGTGTATGTATCTAATATCTATATAGTATATATATATAATAATAATAACTGAATATAAAATATATAACAACAATAATAATAATAATAATAAAATATATATATAATAATAATAAGTAATATAATTTGTTATAATTTATAATAAATTATATGCATCTCAATAAAACTCATAATCTGTATTTATTAAACAAGTATCTTTGCAAAATAATAAAATAATAATAATATAACGAATTCACTAATAACATGTAATAATAAAATAATATATATATCATAATAATAATATATAATATATTTATGTTTATAATAATAATAATATACGTAATATATATATATGTATATGTGTAATAAATATATATATATATAATATCAATACAATAATAATAATATATATATGTAATAATAATAATAATAATAATAATATAATAATAATAATAGCAATAGCAATATGCTATATATATATATATTAATAATATATATATATATAATAATAATAATAATAATAATAATATATATATATATATATATATACAACTTAAATAAAAAAATATATCGGTAGAATGAGAAAAAATATCGATATATATATATATATATATATATATAATATAACATATATATATATATATAATTTATATACTATATATATATATATATATATATATATATATTAGTTTCTTTCCTTGACTTTGTCAAAGAATAGTGGCCATGATGTGAATCGTAAATAGCATCCATAGTTACCAGGATTAATTTGGATTTAAGAGAGTATTCAGATATATATATATATATATATATATATATATATATATCACTTAATAATAATATATAATATATATATATATATATATATATATAAATATATATATAACATTTTTTCGATATATTAAAAATAATATAATTCCGATATTTATATTAATTATATCTAGCTATCTAATGTAATATGTAATATATATGTAATAACTCTTTATATTCTTCTATAATATATCTGTAATAATAATAATAATAATATATATGTATGTATGTATATATAATAATATACAACACATAACCAACTTAATATGTAATGTATATAATATTTGGATTCAAGTGCATATATAATAACGCATAATATATATATCATATATATGTGTATGTATATATATATCAACAGTATGAATTGGACAAGCTGCTATGGGATTCGTCGCCTTGATTGGTGATGGGTGATGGAAATAACCCGGCCATTTCACACTGCCGGATTGAACCTGGGCCCCTAGCAGATGTCCGCGTAAGGGTGTTTGATGACCACGCCACGATGGACCCAAAGAAGAACATGAAATGTTGCAGTGAATCTCCACCTGGGAAACCAGAGACAGAGCTGCACTCTTCCCGTGCGTGGGTGAGATATTCACTGCAGGAACTAGATTGGCACCCATATTCACTGCAGGGTAGAACATAAAAACTTACAGTTTCCAGTCAGTAATAGTGGCAAATCATTACCTGGGTATCTACCAGTTAAGTGCTTAAATCCAGCAGTGTGAAATTACTAAAGGGGTTATTCTGTATGCTCTGCCATATATATATATATATATATATATATATATATACTATACTATATACTGCCATATATATATATATATGCTGTATGCCTGTCTGCGCTTTCGCCTCATATATATTTCAGAGGCGACTCCTATACTCATGCGCAACCGTGCTTGGCACGGTCAACGACTAGAAACGGTCGGTCGCCACACGTTCGCCAATGTTACGATAAAAATTCTCCTCTATTGTTTTGCAAAAATTGGTCAAATGAATGAAAATACACATAATAAATATAAAGATTACGTAAAATTGAAGACAAAAAGTGTAAGAAATCAATCAGTAGTTAAACGTAACGCCATTTTCAATCAAATTAAAGGTGACTCTTCGTGCTCCGAATGAAATAGCGGAATTATTAATAGGGTTTGCAAAGAGTATACATTGTTTATATTGTTGTCTTTAGCATCTCTTAGATATATTTTGATGTTGCCACAGTCAAGGGAAACCTATTAACGATTCTTACTCCGTATATATAAATGGGTGAGACTACTTTTTTAAGTTTATTTTTAATATATATATATATATATATATATATATATATATATGTTGCCTATATATATATATATAGATATATATATATATATATATATATATATATATATATATATATATATATATATATATATATATATACAGAGAGAGAGAGAGAGAGAGAATCCGGTGTATGCCGCTACCGTGGCTCAAACGGTAGATCGACGGAGTCGCATGGCAAGGTCGCGGGTTCGGTCCCACCAGGTGAAATTTCCTAGAAAGTTCCTCAGCTTGAGATAAGGGCTAGCCACTTGTGGGGTTATTGAACTTAAGGAAAAAAGAAAAAAAGAAATTAAAAAAGTTGCTGGGTCCTTAAGCTGATGTATATAATAATAATAATAATAATATATATATATATATCATATACATAATAATATATATGCATATATATATATATATATATATATATATATTATATTCATATAATATTCTATCTATGTTTCTATAAAATAAAGAGTTAAATCTTTTTGTAAATGTTTATAACAATGTTTAATAATGTGATAATTTTTATGTATATATATATATATATATATATATTCAACAATAATAATATATAATAATAATATATATATATATATATATATAGCCAACACATACATATATATATATATACTATATGCATATGCTCTTAGCATATATACTGCTATATATTCAGTTGCCCATTCTCTTCGCGTCAAGTATCCATTCAATCCCAATGAGATCCTCCAATACTCTATCTCAGACCATTATGTACAAGGAAACTTTACTTAAAATTTATTGAGAAATCCTCAATATTTAGAAACCTGAGAAATGTAAACATTGACATTACTGTAACTCGCAGAATAAGGAATTGGATTGCGTGTTGAAAGTTCCGTCTGTTGCTTTTTATCACCTTGAAGGCAGTTTGATTCCTCCCATGAGGATTCTAGGAAAAAAATCCTTTCCCCCTGGAATAGGGCAATGTCCATGAGCAAGATATATTAATAAAGCATAAAACTGTGTGAGAAAGATTTCAGTTTAATAGTTTTAAACCTCTTCTTTAATTTCCCCTCTGGAATTGAATCCAGCAGAAGTTGTGACAAGGCTAAAACTACATTTACTTTAATAATAATAATAATAATAATAATAATAATAATAATAATAATAATAATAATATTAATAATAATAATAATAATAATAATAATAATAATAATAATAATAATAATAATAATAATAATAATAATAATAATAATAATAATAATAATAATAATAATAATAATAATATAATTATTATTATTATTCAGATTGAATTTCAGTTTCAATAGATTAATTAATAGATCAAATTTCATAAAAATAACAGTTAATTGTTCTTTTATTTCTTCTATATATACATATAAATATATATATATATATATATATATATATATATATATATATATACTTTTTATATATATATATATATATATATATATACCTATATATATATATATATATATATATATATATATATATACTATATATATATATAAACTACTATGAATATATATATATATATATATATATGGAACAGATTATTGGTTTATGAATTTAAAAGTTTTTCAGTTCTTTTATTTTGAAAAGCAATAAAATAATCATAAAAAAAATATTAAAAAATGTTGTAGAATATTTTGATTCTCTCTCTCTCTCTCTCTCTCTCTCTCTCTCTCTCTCTCTCTCTCTCTCTCTCTCTCTCTAATCTATTTTTATTTTCTCTATCTCCCTGTTACAACTTTTTTTCGCATCCTCTTTTTCTGTCTTATTTATCCCTTCTCTCTCTCTCTCTCTCTCTCTCTCTCTCTCTCTCTCTCTCTCTCTCTCTCTCTCTCTCTCTCTCTCTCTCTCATCTATTTTTATTTTCCCTAACTCCCTGTTACTACATTTTTTATCTTCTTTTTCTGTCCTATTTATCCCGTCTCTCTCTCTCTCTCTCTCTCTCTCTCTCTCTCTCTCTCTCTCTCTCTCTCTCTCTCTCTCTCTCTCTCTCTCATCTATTTTTATTTTCCCTAACTCCCTGTTACTACATTTTTTATCTTCTTTTTCTGTCCTATTTATCCCGTCCTCCTCTCATGCTCTCTCTCTCTCCTCTCTCTCTCTCTCTCTCTCCTCTCTCTCTCTCTCTCTCTCTCTCTCTCTCTCTCTCTCTCTCTTTCTCTCTCTCTCTAAACCCCGATGCCTAAATTCAAAATTCGATTTCTATTCAAAATCGGACAATTGTATTCAACTTTGTATCTATAGGGATTTAAAAGCGTACATTTCTATTGGTAAATCGTATTTTCCCAAATGTGATTTTTATACCGACGTTTCGAGCTTTAAACTGTAACCTTTTATGCATTTTAAGGTATATTACATAAGATGATACATTTATTTGATACATAATGCTTATATTATGTTATATATATATATATATATATATATATATATATATGTATGTATAATATATATATGTATGTAATAATATATAATAATATAATAATATAATAATAACAATAATAATATCATGAAACTCATATATATGCAATATAACAACTTAAATATAAATAATATGTAGTAGCAATAATAATATGTATAATAATATGTAGTAATATTAATATGTATATGTATATATATGTGTAAATCTTATACTCATAATATATATAATATAATATACTCTAATGATATATATATAATATGTATATAATATATATATCATAATAATAATATATATGTATATAATAATAATATGTATATATATGTAATAATATATAATAATATGTATATATATATATATAATAGCATAATAATAATATATATATCATATATATAATAACATATATATATATTATATGTAATAATATAATATATATATATGTATATATGATTAACAATAATAGCAATAGCAACCAACATATATATATATATATATATCACTTAACTCTTCTTCTGCTTAATTTTTATACTGCTATATATATATATATATATATATACTATACTATTCTCCATATATATATTATATATAATGCTTGAATAATGATAATATATATTATTAGTGGTTTTATAATATATAATGATGAATAATGATAAAGGTCCTTATAATTATTTTTGGTAGATAAATTATAATTTAATGATATTCATAAATTTTAATTTAATAACTGCAGGATGATTGGCATATAAATACATGATAATTATAATATATAAAAATAATAAATATTTTATTTAAAACATGATAATAAATTGATGCATAATTTACATGATTTATTGATATACATGATTTTTAATTTTTTTTAAATCTGTACATTTTCATAATTTGATATTTGCAATATATTTAATAATTATTAATTTATTGAAATAAATGATCATAAATATACTTAAATACATGATGAACATCATTTATTTAAATACATGTTCCTCAACAAATATATTAAAAATTATGAACCTGGAGTTGACATATATATATATATATATATATATATATATAACTGCTATATATATATCACTGCCATATACCGCATATATATATATATATATATATACATAACACATACCATATAACTTATATATTACTATATATATATAATGTACATGAATAATAAATATTTTGTTTAAATACATGATTTCAAATATATTTTGATGCGTGATTAATTAAGATACATGATCTCTATCACAATAATTTGAACTATTTAAGCTGACCGATAACTGAATACATATTTTATAATACGTATTTTTATATACATATTTTACTCTAAAATACCCAATCATAAAGTTATTTAAATTCATGATTAAATTAAGATACTGTGATCACCATGAAACAAATTTTGAACAACTTAAACTGACGATATTTCACATTTTCCAATCAAAACTTCCTTTGACAATTTATTAAAGAAATACCTGAAAATAATATCCCAAAAAATAATACCAAATACCACATACCAAAATACTCGAAAAGAATACCAAATTTACCAAAAAGGCATACCAAAAACTTGAGAACATATTCAAGTGAGCCACAAAGGCATCGCAATTCTCTTTGTGAGGATGAAAAGGCATCTGAACTATGATGTAACTCGAACATCTTTCGACCGAGCTTTAAATGTTTTAAGTGTTCCTATTATCTGACTTCATATTTCAATTACGCCTGGAATGTATAGCTTGATAAAAGCATGCAAGCATATATATATATATATATATATATATATATATATAAAGTATTTACTAATTATTGTT